>CAUYQG010033226.1:0-12036 GCA_963574415.1 Tarsius wallacei
TTTTTACTCAAGCAATATCTAGTAACTTATAACCAAGTGAAAGAAAGCATTCTTGATGTGCTTCAGAGTTTGACCATTGCCTATGTTAGAAAAGGCCAAACGGCATGGTGAGAAATAGAAAAATGAACAATGACATCCTTGGTAGCTGTGAGTACTTCGCATAGACATGCTATTTTCTTCTTCCACGACTGCACAGAATTCTTCAGCCATATCAAACAGCAAAGGCGGAAGACAGAAGGGCCTCAGCTTCCCGGACTCGCCCTGTGGCCCGGGGTCTTCGGCCCACCAGGACCCTGTCAATCAGGTGGACCTCCAAGGCTGGCTCCCAACAGGAGCCAAACACTGAATACACATGAACGTAAGGACTGGAACACCAGACATGGGCACTTCTAAAGGGGAGTGGGATGGATGATAGTAATGGGTTGAAAACCACCATTGGGTAACATGCTCACCACCTGAGTGATGGGGTCATAGAAGCCAAAACCTCACCGTCATGCAGTACACCTGTTTAACAAACCTGCACATATACTCCTTTAATTAAAAATAAAATAATTAAAAATTATTTATTTCTGACAAACTGATAGAGATCTGGAGCTCTCTTCTTTCTTGTGCTTAGTGACAGTATGGTTAGACTGTTTTTACTGAAATTGTAGAATGACTCAAATACTCAATAAAAAAAGCCCAATTTTAGTTTCAAATGGTGTCAGTATATAATTGCAACTATTAATCTACCGTTCACATTTTTTCCCCACAGCTTCAAAAATAATAGCAACATGCTCCCTTTCAATGGTCCAACCCTGCTCCACAGTGAAAGAAAATCGATAGACGATAGTAGAAAAAGAAAACTAAATTATATATATGCCATCACCATAAATTGTGTTTGCTCTTGAAAACATGAAAGTAGCCAACATCAGGTTAGTTATAGGTGTGTGTGCATATGTGTGTGGAGAGAGAGAGAGAGAGAGAGAGAGACACAGGCAGGTCAATTAAGACACGAACACTGAGTGTCCTGGAGTACACACATATACACAAGCCAATGCATAGTTACATATAGCAAGAGGAATTGTGTTGGAGTGCTATTGTCCTTTGGAATAATCATTGAGATTAATTTATAAATGCGTTGTTTCTTTTCTTTTTGCATCATAGTAAAACTGACTCGGGAACAAATAAAAGGTGTGAACCTCCCTTGAGCCCTAGAAGTCACTGAAATATCACAAGTCTGGACAATGTGAATAATTTTTCTCTTGATGTTTTTGGTTAGAGTCTGTGGAATATTTAACAGGGATCATTAGCTTTAAAACATTTGAGTAATCCCTATTTCACGTTTATAATTAAACATAACTTGAGGGTGACATGTAATTATTTGCTATCTGCTTTTAATAACCAGACTTCAACCTTTGCTTTTTTGTTTGTTTGTTTGTGTTTTTGTTTTTTGAGACTACTCTTTTACCTGGATTTCTTTAGTCACAAAGCTGAATTTCTCTTGGGGATGTTCCATGTGATGGACTTCAATAAATAGCTTCAATGGCTCATGCTGAAAATTGTTGAAAACAGGCTGGCATCAGTGTTATTCTTTATTTTGTTTCTTTATCGTATAGGAGGTGTTGATTTCAAGCATTGAGTCCCTGGGTGGTTTGAGTCCTGGCTACCTTAGCAATAACCTTTATCCTTGTATATTCCCATGAAATTTGAGGCAAACCATCCCTCCTTTGCTAATGGTAATCAAATGTACACTTTTGGGAGCTGTAAGCATGATATTCCCTTCAGAGATTTCATGCCTTTTGAGACTTCCTAAGAGCAATCTTTTGATCTTGAGGGAATAAAGCAAAACTTACTATTTCAAGTTAGTACATTTGAATGGTTCAATAAATTTGCATTGCCAGCATTATGCAGATCTTATGTATTGATAGGTAATACAACTATGCATTTTTATTCATTGGAGTTGATTTCTGCCTTTGTTTCCATAATCTTTTTTATGAATTAGGATAGAAATATATATAACAATTTTGAGGTGAGAGTCACAATTGTTTTCTCAGGTGCCACTTTCTGTTCCAAATTCTCTTTTGAGATTTTTAAAACAAGTATCTTTAGCATATTTCCATTACTAACTCTCAAAATCTTATTTCTTAGTAACCTTAGCCCTGATCATCACAACAGTCTCTCACTTAGGTTTCCCGATTCTAGACTCATTTTAATCCAATCAAATATATCTGATTGTGCCAGGCTAAATTCCATCAAACTCAAGTTTCACTATTAGTCTTTTCTTGCTGAAAAAACAAATGGCTCTGTATTTATTACTTCCTTCTGTCTTACTCCTGCTGCCATTCACTCAATAATATAGTTAGCACTACCCAACTATCCAAACACGTTTCCAATACAGGTAGGCCTCAGGGATATTGCAGGTTTGGTTTAAGGCCACCATAAAGTGAATATCATAAAAAAGGGTCATGTTTTTTTTTTCAGTGCATGTAAATGTTATATTTATACAATACTATAGTCTATTAAGTATTCAGCAGCATTATGTCTACAAAATAATGTACATACCTTAACTAAAATACTTTATAGCGATAATCTGAGCCTTCAGCAATTCATAATCTTTTGTAAATCATTTTAAATTTAAAAACAAATGTTTATGGACAAACATGATATTAAACATCTAGAAGTTCAATGTCATTGGCCATCGGACATAGCTTAAATACTTTTTTTTTTTTTTTTCCTTTGAGTTGGAATCTCACTGTTGCCCAGACTGGAGTGCAGTGGCCGCTCCCGGCCACTGCAGCCTCGACCTGCTGGGCTCTGGCGATCCTTCCGCCTCAGCCTTCCAAGCAGCTGGGACTACAGGTGCACGCTACCACACCCGGCTAATTTTTTTGATTTATTGTAGAGATGAGGTCTCGCCAAGTTGCCCAGGCGGGTCTCGAACCCGCGGGCTCGGGCAATCCACTCACCTCAGCCTCCCAAAGGCGCGGGATTACAGGCTGAGCCACCGAGCCCGGCTGCTTAAGTACTTTTTAAACTTAAAACATAGGAAGATCAATCACTTTGAAAACAACACAAACTTGATTTTTAAATAAAGCCGTGAGGACCAATAGGAGGCCCAAACTTCACTTGTTCGATGACCACTTATGTATCTAACCCTGAATTGTACTCCACATCTTTAAAATAAAAAAAATTAAAATATAGACTATTTAGATAAAAAGTCTAGTTACTTTAAGAAAATAGTTACTACATTTTGTTGTCCTTGTTTTATAACTTCTTAAGAGTATTTTTATAGTAGTACATACATAGTAATCTTCTTGTACATTACCATCAGAGCTCTGGGTGATCAGGTGCATTGTCAATGAGCAGTGGTATTTTGAAAGTACTTTTTCTTCCTGAGCAATAGAGCTCAGTCTTTAGCTTAAAATATTCAATAAGCCATGCTGTAAACAGATGAAATGTCATCATGGCTTTGTTTATAGAGCATTGGCAGAGTAAACAATGTTAAGGGCCCTAGGATTTTGGGGATGGTAAACGAGCATTGGCTTCAACTTGAGTCACCAGCTACCTTATCCCCTAACAAGAGAGTCAGCCTAACCTTTGAAACTCTGAAGCCCAAACTTCTCTCCAGTTCTGAAAGCACTAGATGGCATCATCTTGTAATATAAGACTATTTCATCTAAACTGAAAATCTGTTGTTTAGTATAGCCACTTTCATCAATTATCTCAGCTAGATTTTCTGAATATCTTGATGCTTCACCTCGCCTTTTTCACAAACCAACTTCTGTGCTAGCTTCAGACTTTATTTGTTTCTTTTATAGCTTCCTTACCTCTCTTAGCCTTCAAAGAATTGATGAGAGTTGGGGCCTTGCTCTAAGATGTTGTAGCTGGTTTGATATTTTATGAAATCACTAGAACTTTCTTCAAAAGGCTGTTTAACTTTCTTATCATTTGTATGTTTACTGGAGTGGCACTTTTAACTCCCTTCATGAACTTTTCCTTTGCTTTCATGTCTTGGTTAACTATTTGGCACTAAAAATCTACCTTGCAGTCTATCTCAGCTTTCGACATGCCTTCCTCACTAAGCTTAATCACTTCTGGCTTTTGATTTAAAGTGAAAGACCTTTCACTTAAACACTTAGAGGCCATTGTAGGGTTATTAATTGATCCATGCTGTGTTTCAGGGAATAGGGATACCTAAGGAGAGGGAGCGAGATGGAGAAACAGCTAGTTGGTGGAGCAGTCAGAACACATGTAGCATTTATCAATTACATTTGCAGTCTTATATGGGCCAGTTCATGGTACCTCAAAACCATTACAATAGTAAAATCAAAGATCACTGATCACATATCACCATAACAGATATAATAACAATAATAACAAGTTTGAAATGTGAGAATTACTAATGTGTGAAACAGACACAAAGTGAGCACATGTTGTTGGAAAAATAGGTCATGATAGACTTGCTCAATGTGGGGTTGCTACAAATCTTGATTTGTAAAAAAACTCACTATCTGTGAAACACAGTAAATGAAGCTTAATAAAATGAGATATGCATGTACTTCTTATAACACATTCTCTAGTATAGCTGGGCTTTTATCTCTTCCCTAATTAGGAGTCCCATCTCAGTGTTCACTCATTCCTTTTTTCCTCACTAGGAGTGTCTTGCTCCTCCACAGATGACCTTTTCCCATAGTACTCATTCTTTTTTATTATTATTTAAAGATGAGGGATACAAGTCAGGATTGGGTCTCCTATTGGACCTCACTTCACCTAGATTAGGATAAGACACACTTATTGATGTTATGTGCTCCCCGCCCATCCCTTGGCAGTGTCCCACTACTGCCAATCCCTTTCTTGCAGTATTATGCTGAATGTGAGAACATGTGGTACTCAGTTATTTGTTTCTGTGATAGATCACTGAGTATGTTAGACTCTAAATCCATCCAAGTTGCTGTGAAGTCCATAATTGTGTCCTTCTTTATGGCTGCATAATTTTCCATTGTATATATGTACCACATTTATTTAATCCAGTCATTTTTCAATAGGCAGCACAGTTGGTCCCATGTTTTTGCTTTTGTGAATAGTGCTGCCATAAACATGCGTGCACAGGTATCTTTTTTGTAGAAAGATTTGAGTTCTTCCAGGTATATTTCCAGAAGGGGGATTGTAGGGTCATATGGAAGTTCAGTTTCTAGTTCTTTTAGAAATCACCACACTGTTTTTCATAAAGGTTGAATTAGTTTGTGCTACCAATAGCAGTATAGAAGTGTTCCCTTTTCTCCACATCCTTGTCAGCATCTGTTGGTTTTTTTCTATTAATGATGGCCGTTTTTACAGCAGTTAGGTGGTATCTTAATGTGGTTTTTATTTGCATTTCTCTGATATTAGTGAAGCTGAGCATTTTTTCATGTGTCTGTTGGCTGTTCATATGTCTTCTTTGAGATGTGTCTATTAATGTCTTTTGCCCACTTTTTAATGGGACTTTTTTTTTTTTTTTTTGGCATGTTTGGGTTCCATGTAGATCCTGGATGTTAGGCCTTTATCAGATATACAGTTGACAACAAATCTTTTTTCCAATTCTGTGGACTCTCTCCCCGCTCTTTTGATTTTTTTTTTCTTTTTTTTTCTTTTCAGAAACTTTTCAGTTTAATGAGGTCCCACTTGCCTATCTTATCTCTTATGGCATGGTCTTTTGGGGTTTTGATAAGGAACTGGTTGCCTATTCCAACTTCTGTAATGGTGTCTCCTGTATTTTCTAAGATTCTTACAGTTTTAGGTTTTGTTTAGATCTTTGATCTATTTAGAGTTGATTTTTGTGTATGGTGATTGATAGGGGTCCTGTTTCATTCTTCTGCATGCAATCAGCCAGTTTTCCCAGCACCGTTTACTGAATAGGTTCTTCCTCTCCCCAGTGGTTGTTGGTAGAAGCTTCGTCGAAGATGAGTTGGTTGAGGAATTGAGATTTTGCTTTGGAATCTGTCCTTTTCCATTGGTCTATATGCCTGTGCTTGTACCAATACCAGGCTGTTTTGATTATTGTAGCCTTATAAAAGTTTAAAGTTTAAAGTCTGGGAGTGTCATACCTTCCACTTTGTTTCTTTTGTTGAGGACTGCTTTGGCTATCCGTAGCCATTTATGTTTCCATATGAATTTCTGTATTGTTGTTTCCAGGTCTGAGAAGAATGATGATAGTAATTTAATGGGTATTGCATTGTATCTGTAGATTGCCTTGGGTTAGTACCCATTCTTTAAGAAAGAACCCACCTCATATGCTCTCCATTATATTTCACATCTACTACCACCAATTGGGTGGTTCTCTACTTCTCGCATTTCTAAAAAGGAATCTGCTGATAGTTTGTTTTTCCTCGTTAACCAGACAGTACATTTTTCAGTGATCATGCTCTCCAGTTTTTTTCTTTTGTTTGCAGGTTCTAAGCTGATAGTACATAGAGGCAAATTTTGTTTATTGAAATGGTTGGTAAATTGTGGGTAATAAATAGATATATGATATTTAAGAGCTCTTTACTCCATCCTGAAATTGTATGATTCTCCTTCCTAAATGATTTCAAGTATGAACTATTAACTCTAAAACTACAGGAATTTATTTATCTAATAATTAATACGTTATGTGCCAGACATGAGAGTTTCAACAGATACATATCCTCATAGAGTTTAAATGTGTGTGTGAACCGGGCTTGGCGGCTCAGTCTGTAATCCCATGCCTTGGGAGGCCGAGGTGAGTGGATTGCCAGAGCCCGCGGGTTCGAGACCCGCTTGGGCAATTTAGCAAGACCTCATCTCTACAATAAATCAAAAAATTTGATGGGCGTGGTAGCACGCACCTGTAGTTCCAGCTACTTGGGAGGCTGAGGCAGAAGGATCGCCAGAGCCCAGCAGGTCAAGGCTGCAGTGGCCGCTCCCGGCCACTGCACTCCAGTCTGGGTGACAGAGTGAGACTCCAACTTAAGAAGAAGAAAAAAAAAAAAACGTGTGCATGTGTGTGTGTGTGTGTGTGTAGAATCCACACAGACAATAAACAACTTATATAAAGTATATAGAATTATAGATGGGTGACAATGATAAAAAACCAAACAAAAGGAGAATAGAGATAAGGAGTAGTGAAGATGAAGGGTTAGAATTTTATGTAATATGTTCAGGAACGACTTCACTAAAAAGGTAATTGTATTAGATTAGATTCTCTGGAAATTGACTTGAATATGAAAACATACATACAGAAATTTTATCGGTAAGTGTCCTCTGGAACAATCCATGCAATTCAGTGAGGGAAGCAGTTGCAACAGAGAACTCAGTCAGTCCTTTGGGGAGTTCTGAAGCTCAGATGGTTCTTAAGATTTATACTAAAACGAGGCAAGATGACTGGACCAGACATTGAAGGGGTGTTTGCCATAGGGAGTGGCCATTATTTTGTGTGAGACAGATCCTTTTGGCTGACAGTGATTTCGGAGTAAGGACTAAGCTGTGACTGATTTCTTGGTCTAGAAGGGGAAATCTAGGTGAAATGCCCCAACTTCCATTATAGTTCACCTCCTGTACCACTTTGATGAAAGCAAGCTTAGTACGTTCACTAGTCAGGCTTCTAAGTACTCCTTTTCCTCTGGAAACACACAAGAAGTATAGTAAAACAAACTGCAGCCTGTGTCACTGCTGCTGGTCTTAAAACTGCAACTGCTAATCATCATCTCCTTATTCTGCTAGGTTTTCCTCACCCAGGTTAGCACCTACATGACTATTTCGCCAAGCTTTTCTAGGACTGAGGAGTCCCAGGAATTTGGGGCTTTTACTTTTAAAACTGAGACAGTGATGGGCAAACCAAACCAGTTTGCCTGGGACTATGAAGTTTCTCAGAATGTGAACATTTTAGTGCTAAAACTGAGAAAGCCATGGAAAACTGGGACGAGTTGGACATCTTACTTGTGTAGGTCAATTATCTGTTGAGGCAATGCAGACTTTTATTATGAAGATCACTAAACCCCTTGTCACCACCCTTCTCAGAACTGGCTGCTGCCCTTGCTATTTACTATTAAAATTGAGCAGAAGGGTATTGATAAACATACAATCATATCACCTGGGTACCCAGTCCATTCTTGTCTGATTGTATTGTGTAACAGTAGTTATACATGCTCATGATGACTGGGGTCAATTGTCCTACCTGATTGGTGACCCCTTTACTTGCCTGCTGGTCGTTTGACACAAAGAAGCCTGAAGTGATGACAAGAAAGCTATGACTTACAGTTTATTGGGATTCTTATTGTGCCCCTAGTGGAAGCATTTCCCCTCTGGAATCCAGAACAACTAGACCCCACAGGCTCTAATTCTGTAGAAATAGAAAGCACAAATTCCCCACGTGGGACACTGGGAAAGATGGTAAGTGAAGCCACTTCTACTTTTATTCCATAATTCTCAGATCTATGTTCTCCATCTTAGGAACATAAGCACCATATTATTTTAATAAATGTTTTTAGGGTATATGCTGTATCCTAAGGATGGCTGTCATCTCCAAGCTGACAGATTCTGAGTGGTGTCACATGCAATAGGTCAAATAGATTCCATGGTCATAGGTTCACTGCTATGCCTCCTTTTCTATTAAGAGAGTCCATTGGTCCAATGTGTTCTGGGCCAGTAATTCATGTATTCTATAGACCCTAGGATAGTGGTACTGGCTGAGGTCCTCAGTCAGGAATGGTCAGTCCATAGTTAGAGTATGTGTTGATTCCAGTCAAAGTGAATGTCTGCCCCTTCCAGGGTAGAGATAGTCCATTGCAGCCACCTTGCTAGCAAATAACTGGTTGGTCTTCTAAATAAACTGTTCTGCATCAGGGAGTCAGTTGACTTTTGTTGCTGGCAATTAGAACATCTGGTAGAGACAGATATTAGCCTTGGTGAAGTCATGCTGTCAGGCCTATGCATAGCCTCTATTCCCACCACCATGGCTACTGCATTCCTAAGCCCCCTGATCTAGCCTTAGGGAATCTCCTTACAGAAGCTTGTTTGATATCAGCTGGCCAAGTGCTTCTGCCATTAGTTACTTAAAGCCTCTTGAACATTCATTACCGGTATTAACCTATGACACAAATCTTCAACAGTTTTACTTATCTTCTTCACCAGATTTCTTTGTCCCTGACCTAATTATTTTATTTTCAGGTCCCAGGGTATCCAGTCAATTTATTCACAGATATCCATAAATACATTTTATTCTTATTTAAGCTCATTTATCTTATCACACAAAGTGGAAGTATTTTTCCCTTGCAGCTGACTTTCAGTTCTACACCTAAGCAGGGAGATGAGACATCAGCTGTTTAGTTTTCCTTTGTGCCTGTCTACCTGTGATCTTAGCATGGCCTCTTTGTCTCCTCCATTACTGGGCTACAAATGTGACCTAGGAGAGAAGCATTGGTGACTGGGCCATTTAATTGTTTAATTTACTTGTGCCCTCTGGCCACACTTGGGCCAAATCCCAGATGTAACAATCCCACCAAACAGTGAATTTCAGTTAAGCCTACACAAGTTAATGACTTGGTGGTTCTTTTAGAACTCAACTCATGATAGGTAGCTCTGGCCACATGGTAACTTGATATCCATTGACACTCCAATTCTACTGCGGCTCAATAGCATAAAAAGAGTTCCTTTCAAATAGTATAAATCTCTTCTATAGGTGACATTACTTTGCTTCCCATGAGTCTGTGTTATGATTCTCCTATTAAGGCTTTCATGAACTCTACAAGGCATCTTTTCTCACTGTAATGTGGTGGTTTTCAACTGCAGGTGATTATCCCCTCCAGAACAAAATTGTCAATGTCTGGAGACAATTTTTGTCATCACAAATGGGAGGAAGAATTACTACTAGCATCTAGTGACATCTGCTAAATATTCTACAGTGCACAGGGCAGCTCTCCCCGCTCCCGTCCCCCTTTTGGGTTTGAATTATCTAACATAAAATATCAATAGTACTGAAGTTGAAAAATCCTGCTTAGTACTGTGAGTCTATTGGGATATGTTTGCTCACATAGCAGAGCTCCTTATATGACTTCCTAAACCTGCGTGCAAATCTCTTTGTTGTTCTGGCAGCCTTTTGTGTCACTTTATAAATAAGTTGGAGCTGGAATATGCTCTTAGCTCAAAAAAACTTACCAGGTGTTGTGATTCCTTCTTAGTGATTAGGTGCAAGAGACAATAGATTGTCCTTTATTTAGAGAGGGGTCCTGGCATGTTTCAGGACTACTGAACTCCTGAAATTCATGGAGAGGTCCTGGCATGTTTCAGGACTACTGGACTCCTGAAAACTTCATGGATATGTCAGGGCCTTGACTCTTTGTGTGACTGTTGCCCATCTTCTACAGTTCATATGTCTTTCCAAGCCCTCCAGATATAATTGCCACTACCTGCTCATTTACTCTAAAAGACATGATGTCATCAATATGATGGATCTATGCAATGCTCTGAGGAATGTTAAATCAGCTCAGGTTTCTTTCTTTGGAATATTTATGACAGAGTACGAAAGAGTTAACATAGTCATGTCCTTGGACCCACATGGATGTGAATTATTTCTGTTTCTCCTTCCAGATAGTAATGGGGGAAAAAAAATACTTTCACTAAATCAGTGGCCACATATTATATACTTCAGGCTATGTTACTTTGTTCCAGCAAAGATACCACAATGGGCATGTTTTGCTGCAATTAGGGCTACTACTTAGCTCAGTTTGTAACAGCACACTGTCATCTACAAGGATCCATTTGGTTTGTATAGCTAGATTCCTAAATTAAATAAGATATGATGAGAACTACCATCCCTGAATCCTTTATATATTTAAGCTGACAACAATGTCTGCCACTATCTCTAGGGTGCAAGATTGGTTCCATTTATCTTGTTGGCTGGTATATTAGTCTGTTCAAGTTCATAACAAAATACTACAGACTGGGTGGCTCAAACGACAGAAATTTATTTTTCATAGTTCTGGCAGCTCGAAGTCAACATAAAGGTCCTGGGAGGATCAGTTTTTGGGGAACCCTTGCATCCTGGCTTGCAGATGGCTTCCATTTTGTAGATTGGCTACCCTTAGCCTCCTTATGGTTACCCTTGACTCTTCTGATTATTTAAATTGAGCAGTATTCATATTGGCTGCTTATTTATTTTGGGTCTAAAAACACTGTGCTCTATTAACCATTTGCATAGATATCTGAATGTCAGGATCTCCTGGCTGACACTTTGACCTTGACTGTCATTACAATATTATATTTACTTTGGTTTTCATAATTAAATGCTGACACCCGGCCTGTATTATTTTGCGATCTTATACTTTGAGGGAATATGTATGCTTTGAGGAAGGCTAGGTCTGTAATTGCTTTCTCGATCATGAACACCTCCCTATAAGGGACATTCTCAATGCTGAAATCCCTCTCGCTAGTGGATTTCCTTTCATTTTAGTACATGAAAAGCTTTCTGGCAACTCCTTGAAGTCTGATTGATTTTCCAGCCTTATGTATTATTCATTCCAGCATATCAACTCCTCTGAGTCTTTTGTTGCCTTCCTCTGCCATTTGTCATGGGACAGACCTATATCCAGGTTCATCCTAGAAAACGTTAATGCCATCTCCCGGGGTGCTAATTTTGATATAATAGAAAATGGCTTCCATTTGATACTTCTTCATACAACTTTATGTTCTGTATCAGCACCCTTGGAATCCAGTCATACATACACAAACACACTTAAACAGAGGGTGCCAAAAATGGATACACATTTTAAGAAAGGAAAAAAAACTGTATTAAAATTGAAATACTCAATAAGATAATTACAAATCACGTTTGGTTTTTGCAATTATAGGAGGTGCTCAAAGTGGTTACCATCATCATCCAGGCACTTCTGATTATGCCAAACATCTCTTTTTTATTTATTGATTTTTTATTTTTTATTTATTTTTTTATTATGGTATTGTGGGGTACGGTTAGGGGTTAGGCATACCAAAATGCTTCGTTCAGGCACCCTTGATGATAAGAGGTGTCTCCCCATCCCCAGACAGATATTTACCACCATTAAT
>CAUYQG010033227.1:0-15801 GCA_963574415.1 Tarsius wallacei
GCGTGCCTGTAATTCCGGCTACTCGGAAGGCTGAGGTGGAAGGATCGCCGGAGCCCAGCAGGTCGAGGCTGCGGTGGCCGGGAGTGGCCACTGCACTCCAGTCTGGGTGACAGAGTGAGACTCCAACTCAAAAAAAAAAAAAAAAAATAATAATAATAATAATAGAACAGACTTTTTCTGAAAGAAGATAGAAATAGGCAAAGGTTTAATTACATTAAAAGGACAAAGTGGCCATGAGAAAAAAATTTTGTTTCCTTTGCATGTTTTTGTTAATTCTTGAAAGAACTTAATTTTTATATTTGGAGATTATGTTATTTGCCTTGCAATAAGGAGAGCTGCTGTTTAAAAGTATAAATTCATAGTAAAGCAATATCTAAATAATTGTGAATTTATTTATTAAAACTTTAATTTTGTGTAGTTATTTACATTTTTTAAGGCCCATGGGTTTCTGAATTGAGGACAGGCTTGTCATTGGAAAGAAAATTAAATTCATGTCCAAAACAATTGTAGACAAATATCTTAATTTTCCTATTTACCAAATTGCACATAAATGTCTCACAATAATAAAAAACAAAGAGAAGTGCTTAGAATTTCAGTAGATTTATGTAAAATAGAGGGAAAATAAAACACCATACTAGATTTTAATAACATTAGAGTCTCTCTTTAGATATACCTTGATATAAAGATTGGCAGCATATTTTTAAAATATACATTGAATGTCACAAAATATGTGTTAGCTATAATACAGTAAAGGACATTCACAAAGCTAACTCTTATAAATGTTTACTAAAACTTTTTAATTTTTTCTAAAGTAATGTTGCTAATTTGGTCACTAAAAAGGATTATTAAATATATTTATTTTTTGGACCTGGTAATCAGATCTATGAAATTTAGGACAAAGTACCTTAACTTTTTACTTGTAACTTTGAAGATACGATATTTTGTGTATCAGAAGCTAAGGTCACTGATTTGTGACAGTTTCTTATTTTCTAATATAAGAAATTAATACTCTAAATTTTCTTGTAAACTCTTCTTTAGGTACACCCCCATACATTTTAATATGCTTTGTTTTACATTTATTTTGATTTTAAAAAATATCTATTGTGACTTCCCATCTTGACTTATTCGATATTAGAAATGTGTTGTCTAATATCCAATTATATTGAGATGCTCCAGACATCTTTCAGTTATTTAATTTCCATTGAATTGTGTTGTGATATGAAAAAAACACTTTGTAATATTTTATTTCTTTCCTATGGGTTAGTACAACTACCATTTGTATTATGTGAGGGATATGGTCTCTCTCATGAATATGACACATGAACTTGCAATGAATGTATTTCTGTTTAACAGTGTGGTCTATCAATGTCAATTAGCTCAAGATTTGTTGTTAGTGTTGGTCTGTGCTTCGATATTTTTATTAATCTTCTGCCAACTTTGTTTTCTTCCTCTTTGAATAATAAAAAAGAAAAATATCCTTTGGATACTTGGACCTTTTGATTTTTATGTTTTCTTTTTTACTATATCACCTTATTAATGTGCAATATTATTCCACATGTTTTGCAATACTATTTTTTTCTGAAGTATATGTTTTTGAAATTTATTTATATAGGTAATTCCATTTTCTTTCGATCAGGATTAGTGTGTTATCTTCTTTCACAATTTTTATTTATTCTATGTTTTAATACTTTTAGATTTCTGAAGACAAGATATATTTGGGCGTTTTTTGTTTAATTCAATCAAGTAATTCCTATTTTATAACTGTTGTGTTTTGAATAGTTATATATGATGTAAGTATCTGTATGACAGAATTTAAACCTACCATGTTTTTCTATTTTCTACTCTTTCTACCATTTTTTTTAACTTTGCCTGCTTCTAGATTGAGAACATTTTCTTCGTTTTTTATATTTTAAAATTTGTTTATCTTTTATTTTTAAGATGTGAGGTACAATTCAGGGTTAGGTATACAAAAGTTGATTATGCAGGTACCCTGATTGATGAGGTGTGCCCCTCCCTTCCCTAACAGTTTCCCTCAACTGCCAATCCTACCCCCCTCCCCTAGCAGTTTCCCACTACTGCCAATCCCTTTCTTATAGTATTATGATAATTGTTCAAGGTCTGCGTATGAGTGAGAACATATAGAGCTCTTTCTTTGTTTCTGTGATAGATCACTGAGTATGATAGACTCTCTAAATCCATCCAAGTTGCTGTGAAGTCCATATACTTATCCTTCTTTATGACTGTATAATATTCCATTGTGTATATGTACCACATTTTTTTATCCAGTCCAGGTTCGATGGGCAGCATAGTTGGTTCCATGTTTTTGCTATTGTGAATAGAGCTGCAACAAACATACGTGTGCAGGTATCTTTTTTGTAGCATGATCTGAATTCCTCTGGGTATATGCCCAATAGGGGAATTGCTGGATCATATGGAAGGTCAATTTCTAGTTCTTTCAGAAATCGCCACACTGTCATCCAAAGAGGTTGCACTAGTTTGCATCCCCACCAGCAGTGTAGAAGTGTTCCTTTTTTTCCACATCCTCACCAGCATCTGTTGTTTGTTTTATTCATGATGGCCATTCTTACTGAGGTTAGGTGGTATCTCAATATGGTTTTGATTTTTATTTCTCTGATGATGAGTGAGGCTGAGCACTTTTTCATGTGTCTGTGCAAACATTTTCTAACTCAATTTTATTTTTTATTATTAGCTTATTATTTAAACATTTCTGAATTTTAAGGGGTTTTCTTGGAATTTAGAATATACCATTTGATTTGCCACAATATCGTTTGAAATAATATTACATAATAAATCATATTATATACAATAAGTATAAGTATAATAAATAATATCCATATCTACTTGCTTCCCTATTAGGATCTTAAAACAGAATTTTATTCTCTAAATTTTTTGTGCTATTGTGATCATCAACACATAGCAAATTAAAGCTATCAATATATTAAATTAATAACACACCATGACTAAATGATGTATATCCTGAGATTACAAGATTGATTCATCATTCAAAAACCAGTCATTTAATTCATTTCTACAGACTAAAGAAGAAAAGCTTTATTATTTTAATAGATACATAAAAGCGCTTTACAAAAATGCATTTCATTATAATAAATACTCTCAGAAGTGTAGAAAAGGGAATCAAAGAAAAACCTATTATAATATGATATTTAGTGCTGTAAGATTGAATTATTTCCCCCCCAAATTGGTGGGAAAAAAATCCTGAAAAAATAATTTTACCCACTTTTACTATATATCATGGTACTCATTTGTTAAACAATATCTTCAACACTGCATTTTATAAAATTGGATTTATTTTTATTTCTTTCCATTTTTTCCTTGCTGTCACAATTGCATTTGACCAAAATAATTTTATTTTTAATATTTTTTTCTAAATGTTTGCTTGTATTTTCTCTCTGTAAATAGAATATTCATTCTCACACATAATAATTTACTAAGAAGTATAAATTTAGCTTAAGTTTTTTATTCTATCATATGCTACAGGATGTATCCAAGGTATTTTTTTCATTGCTAGTCTCTCACTGAGAAAATACTGTTATTGTTCAAGTTTCAACGCAGGTGTCACCTTCTCATTGCAAACTTCTGTTGTTCATTGTCCTAGGTCTCTATCTTGGGGAGGTAAAGAGGAATGGTTTAGTAGGGAGAATGTTCATTAAGGAAACAAAATTGATGGAATGAAGAAAGATTGGCCAAAGGGAGAAGTTACTTGCAATGCTGCCTTAGTTCATGCCACAGGGAGCTCTTGAGCTAAAATTGCCAATTAGAGTTGTACTGCATTAATGGAAAACTTTTAGGCCATTGTGTCCCCATTTTACCTCATTTATGTAATATTTTCAAAAGCAAAACAATTAAGGAAGAAAATATATCTGTCATTGTCAGGAAGTGGGGCAGGAAATTGACTACAAAGTTATAGTAAGTTTTTTTTTTTTTAAGGTTAAAAGAAAAGAAAGTTTATTTAAAAGTAAATTAGAGAGAAAGAGAAGGAAGACAGAGGATTCACCTCCCCAAGGTGGGGGAGGGGGCCAAAGCCAGGAAGCATGGCAACAGCCATAGCTCAGAGTACATGGCCACACCAGAGTCTAGCAAAGCAAAGGCCTGCAATAAGTTTTTAAAGTGAAAATTTTTTCATATCTTGACTTGTGATACTTACTGTGTGTTTTTCAAAATTCATCTGTGTAGCTAAATAAGATTACTTTCATGTTAACTAAATTATTCCTCAGTCAACTATTTAAAAAATACAATTGACTTATTTTTATTGGCAATACTAAAATTAATAGACAAACATCTCACATACCTAATGAAGACTTAAGAAATAAAATTTATATATGGAACATTATAATGAATATATGAGACAGATTTTAACAAGCCTCAACGTTTTTAAATTTATTTAAAATTTATTGTCAAAAGTATACATATATGTCTCTCTGTGTGTATATGTTTGTATAACATCAGAAAACTATCAAAAACTATAAAAGATAGTAGCAGAAAAAAGTAAAATATGAAAGAACTAAAGATAGTAAAAGATAATAAAGAAGTCAAAAATATTTTCCCTAAAGTTTTTACTAATGATTTACTTTTAAAGAAGAAATACCTCTTATAATCTTATTTCTCTGATGTTAGTGTACATTCATACCCTTAGCACACTTGGAAAATCTGGATTCTTTATCAATATATCATACATGTGGCTCAAGGATCTGCATTTTTATGAGCTCCCAGGTAATTTCAACATTGTACCTAAATCTCTTTTAAATACCTGCTTCTACACTAGGGCATTGAGGAACAGTTAGAGGCGTATAGTTCACCTGTATATACATTACTTATGTGTATCTAATTCTGACTTTTACCCCATGTCTTTGTGATAAAATAAAGTTAAAAAAATAAACTTCAAGACAAGAAACCTAGCAGAGAGGACTATTCAAATAAAGCCTAATAACAACAAGTAGAGAAAATCAAGTCATGTTAAAATTCTTCCTTTCCTCTGGTAGCAATAATGTATAATCGTTAACTACAAGATATATGGAGTTGCAAAGTATTGGCACTTTTAGTAAACAGACTACTTTTAGATAATAGGTTCACTCATCTAAGTTCCAGGAAGTTTGTTTGTGATGTATTTAGAGTGATGTGTTTAGAGTATTCTCTCCTCACATGACTTATATATCAAAAGTTTTCACTTCTAAAGAACAAATGTACTATGTATGTATGCAGGTGTACTTATTTTTGTATCTGTGATTCTGTGTACTTTAGCAAACTAACCTCCAAATTTGAGTTTTCTAAATGCCACAGGCTGGAGGGTTTTGTCTCACTATTATCATTTATTCAAAAATCTCAGTGTATATGTGCTCTTCAAACCTATCTATATTTGTGTATGTCCCTAGAGAAACATAACAATGATTTATGCCACAGATATATTCTATATAGTAGTTATGTAGGATGAGTAATTCTAGAGATTTAATGTACAGAGGGAGGACTATAGTTAATAATATTGTATTGTATACTGAAAATTTGCTAAGAGAGATTTTTAATGCACTTACCACACAAACACACACAAAGGGTAATTATGTAAGATGATGTGTATGTTAATTTTCTTGATTACAGTAATTATAATCACTTCACTATGCATATGTATATCAAAGCATCATATTGTATACCTAATAATGCATGCAGTTAAAAATATTTTACCGTCATATAATCTGGTTATTCATGCTTTTTTATTGATTAATAGGATAGCTCTTTTTACTATTTTATATATTCATAAAAAAATAAAGGCATGATTCTAATTACTTTTTAAAATATATGTGTCTACCTGAGAGTATGTTGATTTTTTGTATTTCATAAATTACATGATTTGTAATATTCGAAACATAAAACTGATATTTTAAAACAAGGTAGCAACTTAGTTTTATAATTAGAAAAAAAATGAAGCAATTAATTCTTGTTTATTAAGAGAAGTTAAGATAATATATTAGTTATCTGTTGGTGCTTAACAAATTATACCAGAACCTAGCATCTCAATGCCATATAAATTTGTATAATGTCACACACCTCCAGTGGGTTGAGTGGGTCTGGCTCAAGATCTTGAGGTTGCAGTTAATATGCAGCCTTCATCTTAAGGCTTAACTAAGGAGCTAGAGAGTTTGAGTCCCAGAATACCCACTCAAATGCCTGGCAAATCAGTACTGGTTGCTGGCAGGAGGCACGGATTCTTGCCAGGTAAACTTTTCCATAAGACAACTCAAGTTTGCTTATGGCATGGCTTTTAATATTTCTCTGAGCTAGTGATCAAAGAGAGAGCAAGCTGGAAATAACGATGTCCTTTAAGTCCTGCCTTTGCAGTCATGGTTCATCATTTCTACAATATCCTACTTGATATAAAAGCGAGCACTATTCTCTTTGGGAGGAAATACTAGAAGAAAGGAATCATTGGAAGCACATAGAAACTGGCTCTTTTCTGAAAGACTATTGTCTTTTTTTTTTTTTTTTTTTGGTGTTGGAGTCTCACTCTGTCACCCAGACTGGAGTGCATTGGCCGCTCCAGGCCACCCAGCCTCGACCTGCTGGGCTCCGGCGATCCTTCCACCTCAGCCTTCCAAGTAGCTGGAGCTACAGGCGCGTGCTACCACGCCCGGCTAATTTTTTGATTTATTGTAGAGATGACGTCTCGCCAAATTGCCCAGGCGGCTCTCGAACCCGCGGGCTCAGGCAATCCACTCACCTCAGTCTCCCAAAGTGCAGGATTACAGGCTGAGCCGCTGAGCCACTGAACCCGGCTGACTGTTGTCATTATTGTCACTGATTTTATCCCTTCAATATTAAAAAATAAAAACAATGCAATTATTGGAAATAGACATTTTTATCAAACAAAACGAATAACAAATTTGTCTTGTAATATGTATTTTTTCATTATTAGAGTATTTTATGCTAAAATGTTTGATTTTTAAATACTATATTATCATGAACCATTTTTGCTATTAAACTTTCTATTTGCTACCTCAATGTTTTAAATAGGTCAATTAAAATACACTACTAGCCGGGCTCTGTGGCTCAACCTATAATCCCGCGCTTTGGGAGGCTGAGGTGAGTTGGGAGGCTGAGATGAGTGGATGACCTGAACCCGCGGGTTCGAGACCCGCCTGGGCAAGCGAGACCTCATCTCTACAATAAATCAAAAAATTAGTGGGGCGTGGTAGCGCGCCTGTAGTTCCAGCTACTTGGAAGGCTGAGGCGGAAGGATTGCCGGAGCCCAGCGGGTCGAGGCTGCGGAGGCCGGGAGCGGCCACTGCACTCCAGTCTGGGCGACAGAGTCAGACTCCAACTCAAAAAAAAAAAAGAAAAAAAATAGACTACTAAAAAAAACAAATAAAATAAATTTCAGCAAAAATGTATATGGTCTACCCTAAATGAGACATGAGACTATTTATACTAATGATCTGATGTAAGTGATAACAAAGGCATTAACTTAGGAATACTTCACTAGTCAATGTATATTTTGATGGAAAAACTATAAAATTAGCAATAGTGCAAATGAAAATGATAGCATGGGAATTCCAGCATGGAAAAAGAAATGGAAAAGCTTGTTGTAATTGCAAATTATTTCAATACATGAAAATTATTTTTTGTTTAAAATTTTGTGTTTTTAAAACACACACTTTCAGAATTTACTAGGTTTTTTTTTTTTTTTTTTTTTTTTTGAGTTGGAGTCTCACTCTGTCACCCAGACTGGAGTGCAGTGGCCGCTTCCGGCCACTGCAGCCTCAACCTGCTGGGCTCCGGCGATTCTTCCGCCTCAGCCTTCCAAGTAGCTGGAACTACAGGCGTGTGCTACCACGCCCGGCTAATTTTTTGATTTATTGTAGAGATGAAGTCTCACCAAGTTGCCCAGGTGGGTCTTGAACACGCGGGCTCGGGCAATCCACTCACCTCAGCCTCCCAAGGCGCGGGATTAGAGGCTGAGCCACTGAGCCCGGCTATTTACTAGGTTTTTAAAAGAGTAATTTGAGACTTTTTGTTTTGAATCAGAGTGTCAATCTGTCACCCCAGCTAGAGTGCAGTGACTTGTTCAAGGCCACTGCTGCCTCAACCTGCTTGGGCTCAGGTGATCCTTCCACCTCAGCCTTCCAAGTTGCTGGAACTACAGACGTGCACTAGCACACCCAGCTAATTTTTTGATTTATTGTAGAGACGAAGTCTCGCCAAGTTGCTCAGTCTGGCCCTGAATCCCTGGGTTCAGGCAATCTTCTCGCCTCAGACTCCCAAAATGCTGGGATTACAGGCGTGGGCCACTGTGCCTGGCTAATTGAGACTTTTAATTTACAAAAGAGAAAATGAAGATGGACTTAAGATTATATTTAAAATATGATTTGTAATTTGTCTATTTCCCTATTTCAGATTAAACAAGACATTTAGTTGATAAGTAATTCAACAAATATTAAGTACCTTCAGATATATTGTATTGCTTTAAATACTGAGATTCCCAACTGTGTTAAAATTTAATACCACTGGAAAAAAAAATCTCTGAAAATACAGTTAAAATTTTCTATGAGAGAGGTCTCAAACTGGAATAGAATTTCATCTATTTGGGGGTACTTTAGATAAATACAGCTTTAATGTTAGATGACAAAATTACATAACATCTCAAGGTTCCTATCAACCCTATGATTCCATGAGAAAATAAAGGTTTTTTTACTTTTTTACTTCCTCCATTCTATATTTTATTCCAAGCAAAGTCACAGATTTGAATATCACTTAGCATAATAACATACTCTTATAATTACCTTTAAAAAATTTACCAACAAGACCTCACTCTGTCATGCAGGCTCAAGCATACCTCCCGACTCAACCTCCTGAGTAGCTAGGACTACAGTTGTGTACCACAACACCAGATTCCTTTTTTTTTTCTTTGTTTGAAAATATGAGACCTCAATATGTTGCCCGGCAGGTTTTAAACTCCTGACCTCAAGTAATTCTTCTACCACACTCTCCCCAAATGCTGAGATTACAGGCTTGAGCCACCATGCACAATTATTAACACCTTTTAGTATTTTCACAAATGAACCTCACTGGGGGATAGAAATCAGGCTCATTAAAGTTAAGTAAGATACTCAATATATTGTAATATTTTTAGCACCATTCCTCTTAAACTCTGTCAGATTTCTATTTTTTTTTTTTTTTTTTTACTCAGAAGGATGTGAATGGCTGAGAAAAAAAAAAAGAGTAACTGAGCTAATCTTTAGAAGAGTATTTTCCAATGTATAGGGCATATTCTTGATCACATATAAAGTTATTTTAAGTAAGATACAATTTAATAAAGAATAACTATTTGCTCATTTGTATTGCTGAAAATAATACTTTTAAATATGTCTGTGATATTTTCTAAAAAAACTTTATAGAGATAACCAAAGTGAATAAATTTATATACAATACTAAATAATTGAAACAGTTTTGTGTTAATACAATAAAAAAATGCTTCCATTTTGCAAATACAGTTTTAAGATTTCACTATTAAAAACAGACATTTTCCTTTGGACATTTAATGATGTACTTCGTCATATATTATCAATGGCCTTATGTTTAAGTTTTAAAGCTGAGACAGGAATTCGGTGAAATTAGATGGAGTAGATCCCATGAGCTGGTTTGCATGAAATATGTACCCTAAAATAGTCCAGTTCCAGTTCTAGTAAAAGCTCTTGAAGAGAAAGTGAATAATTACAGAGTCAAATATATAAATATGCAAGTGCAAGTCAATAATAGAAACAAAAAAGATTGCTTAAGAGAGGGAGAACCTGAAATGAAAGTGATTATCCATCTTGGCATCAAGAATCCAGTTTGACCACTCAAACACGATTTTTGCACCTCAAATTCATTCATGAGTATTTAGTCTTAGATTCCATGACTTAAAAATGGCTTAGCTTCTTATATTAAACAATAGAACAGTAAACACCCAGTGAATAAAATTTGGAAATTTTACCACTGCTTTTATCTTACTTACAAACCTTATATCATAAAATCAATAATCACACTTGTGGGTATGTACTATGCTGAAGCAACACCACAGTTCTCTTTCAGGCCTTTCAATGCCAGTGAGTCTTGCTATTAAACTGTAGTTTATATACCTTGTAATTCAAATTCTATGAGGCCTCCAGGTGTATTTTGAAAACATGGATCTTTATAAAGACTATTATGTGACATGCAGCCATAAGACATCAAATTATTCAATTGTTTATATTCTTCTATCAGTTTGAATAAGTCATCAACTTAATGGTATGCTCAAATATAAGTGTTAAATAAAAGTGACAAATTGTGTGGATATCAACATTCTCTACAAATTAACTACACTAGGGAATAGAGATATTCCTAACCTCCACACCAGAAATACATATCTATGGACAGCTATGGACCTCAAACCTCAACAGATTTCCCTGCTGCTTTAAAATATGTCTATATTTCAAATTTTTAAACTATAGTTTAAGATCTTCCCATATAGTCAGTTTCTATCCTAATTCAAATCTACATGCTCCAGACTTAAAACTAACTACATATAATTTTTTTCACTTTTAGTAGGTGAATTTTAGCAGCTTTTTTATCATTGAAAATTTGCCCAGTGTGAATCTTCTAAATTGTAGCCTTAAGAATTTTTAAAATAACACGCTTCATTTTTATTTATCCTTATTCTTGTCCATCTTCCAAAATGAAGTCTCACCATCCCAATTCATCCTAATTTCAGCACACTATTGTTCCAAAATCTGAAGCAGATACTTTATCAGAGGTTTCAAATAGCTTCTCTCTTATTAGTTCTTTGACCTTTGCAAATCTGTTACAGAATCCCTTCTGTCAAAAGGGGAAAAACAATCAATCAAATCTAATCCTCCTTCAAAATATCATTTTTACTCTTTCTTGTTAGTGTGAAATGTCTTAAAATAATAAATTACAAATGTTATTCTCATTTCATCATAATTATTTTCTTTTAATTCCTCTATATCTTGGTTTCAAATCACTGAAACTTAATATTTTAAGCAAAGAATAACTTTTGAATTTCATAATATGCTGACATCATATCTAAGTTTTAACTGTGCTTACTAACTGAGCTTCATTTGGTTCATATCTTTTGTCCTTCACTTTCATGATGGTTTCTATTCCATGTTATTTTACTGGTACTTTGCCTATCACATCAAATTTCCAGTGTATAATTCAGTCTTAAAGTTATCCCTAAATCCAGATATTAACTGTCATTTAAAAATATTATTTAATTTATTTTATTAGGCAATTATTATGTTTCTATGCCTCAAATATTACATATACGATCCAAAATTCTTCTGTAGCCTATTTGAGAAGTTAAGAAAATCTTGGGAATTCAATTATCTACTATCCCTCTCTCCTCATTTTTTAATCTTATACTTTGAAATGTATACTGTGTACAAACATCTTATTTTAAACAATACTGTCTTTCTACTGTACAAATCATTGTTTTTATTTCACTGTGAATTTTTTGGTTACTGAGCTAAAATTATTACTTATATGTGATAACATTATATTCCCTAATACTTGTACACACCTCCCAATTGCAAATAAATTGCTAGTCATATGCAAGTAGCTCAATGTTTTTCTATTTCACCCATTTTATCTGCTTAAAAATAAAGGTTTACAATTGACAATCAAAATACACAAAAAAGGAGTAGTATAATATACTACCTTACATACACACACACATCCACTGTCATGATTCAATAGTAAATATTTTGACTGAGTGTTGGGGCTCATGCCTGTAATCCCAGGAGTTTGGAAGACCAGGATAGCTAGAAGCCAAAAGTAAGAGACCAGCCTGGGCAACACAGGAGGATAGCTAGAAGCCATAAGTAAGAGACCAGTCGGCAACAGAGTGAGACTTCGACTCTATTAAAAAATGTAAAAATGTAGCTGAATATAGTAGTTTGTGCCTGTAATCCCAGCTATCCAGGAAGCTGAAGTGGAAGAATTTCCTGAGCCCAAGAGGCTGAGGCTGCAGTGAGCTATGATTGTGCCACTGCACTCCAGCCTGGATGACAGAGTGAGACTTGGACCAAAAAAAAAAAAAAAAAAAAATCAACATTTTGTGTGTGTGTATGTGTGTGTGTGTGTGTGTGTGTGTGTGTGTGTGTGTGTATATACTCACTTCTGGTTTTGTTTCTGATGGGAGGGGTTCATTTTTTCTTTCCTGAAATATTTTCACAAAAATCTAGAGCTTATGCCATTACACATGCAATTACTTAAGCAAGTATCAGATAAAGAGATTTGTCTATCCAAAGTTCACACCAAGTCATATTTTTTACATTCTATGTCATCCACATAACTTGTTATATTAAACATATATAAAGCATTAAAATTGAATTTTATTTTTATAAACTCATATTAATTTATAATCTACATTAAAACTATTCTTCTGTATTTGTTTTGCTATTATGTATTTACTATTATATATGTTATATTTACTTAAAATGAGAGCTAACAAGCCAAACAGATTTATTTTTCTTTCTAAAAATAATGTTATATGTATTTAAAAGACATTTATCAATAAAAATACTATAAATATCAAGACACATAAAAAAGTATGGAAGACTTTTAAATTTCAACTAAGAGGTAGCAACAGGGATAGAATTACCCTCTTTCCTGAAGCAATTAACAATTTGGACAAAATATATTTAGTAATCATTTCAGTCACTGAGAGTCAGGATGTATAGAGCAAAGACCCCTGAGAGAACGGAAATTAACAAGATAAGCCCTAAAATTACCCCAGTTTGTAGGCTAAATGATTTGTCAGTCTGCCTGAGTTGAATAGACGGTTTGAAAGTTTGGCAAGACCAAAGAGGCTAGGGATGGCAGAATACCAGAGTGGAAAAGCTGTAAATAGGGAACTCCTGAGATCTGCACAGCTTCTTGAATCTTCAACTAAGGGCTGCTTGGCACATGAATGAGAAAAATCTTCCCTGAGAGCAGGAAAAGAATCACTCAAATGATTGGAGAAAAATTATCATCTGAGATTACAGAGAGCCGAGAAAAATCTTTGCTCTAAAAGAATAATCAACAGTCCCAATTTGCTTGGGATGTCCCGGTTTTAGCAATATAATCTATGTCCCAGGAAACTCATCAGTTCTGGGTAAATTGAGACAGATTATCAATAGTGAAAAAAAATCTTATAATAATTAAATATATTAGGCAATCAGATGAATATTATTTTTGTTTTTATTTTTAATGTTTGTAATTCTTTTAATTTTAAAGATGTGGAGTACCATTCAGGATTAGGCATACAAGTGGCATCTTACAGGTAAAGTTTTGGCCTCCCTCTAGTCCCTAAATAACTTGGATTGAAATAAGGTACCCTTATTGATGTTATATGCCCCCACTCCTTCCAGTGGCAGTGTCCCACTACTGCCAATCCCCTTCTTATTGTATTATGGTAAAGTTCAGGCCTGCTTATGAGTAAGAACATGTGCTACACAGTTCTTTGTTTCTGTAATAGATCACTGAGTATTATAGACTCTAAATCCATTCAAGTTGCTGCAAAGTCCATAGTTTTGTTCTTTATGGCTGAGTAATATTCGAGATGGGTATTATTTTTGGTGGTGAAAACTTAGTCCTTGATTAAAAGTTATTCTGATTCTGCCTAACAAAATTGAAAACTGGTTGTAAAAGGCTTAAACTATTTTCAAGTAACTTAAATGGTCCAGTGTATTTATAAGCATACACAAATATTCAGTAGCTAACTTAATATTATTCAGAATGTCTAGAATCCAACAACAACAACTGAAATCTAGGCACACAAAGAAGATGAAAAATATGACTCTTAAAAAAGAAAAATAAAAGTAGGAATGAAAATGATAGAGATAATGGTATCAGAAAGCAGGGACATTATAAAGGTTATTATAACCACATTTTATAAATCCTAAAGGTAGAGAAAAGACTAAGCCTTTCAAGTAGACCCATAGAAGATAAAATGGAAACCCAAATCAAGCTTCTAACAGTGAAAACTATAATGTCAGAGATAAAAATGAACTAGATAACATTAAAAACAGATAGGATTTTATAGATAAGTATTAGTTAACTTAAAGTCTAGCATTAATAATTATTCAATGTGAAACAAATGAAAATAAAGAATGATCCGAAATGAACTGAACATCAATAAACTGTAGGACAATTTTGGATGACCTAATATTTGTACAATTTAAGTTCTCAAAGTAGGTGGGGGGTGAGGGGAGAGAGAAGACATGCTAGAAGGAATAATGACTAAAATGTGTCTAAATTTGGTAAAAAAAGTATAACTCTAATACTCCAAGAAGTTCGACTAAGTCCAAGCTTAATAAACTGCAAAAAAGTACACCAGTCACATAAAAATGATATTTATTAAAATCAGTGATAAAGGGAACATTTAAATCTCTTAAACACAGCATGTCACATACACAGGAATAAAGATAAGATTGATAACAGATTTCTCATTAGAAACAATACAAGGTAGAAGACTTGAAGAAAAGAACTGATACTTTTTTGAAAAAGAAAACAAACAAACAATAAAACCTGTGGGAAAAATTTTTCAAAAATTAAAGTAAAATAAAATTTTTCAATCATCTGGGTGATGCAGTAGGTTGGTATGCTTGTAGATAATTTCCAAAATAAAAATTTTCAGACATACAAAATGTAAATGAATCATCACAAGCAGGAATGCAATAAAGAAATATAAAAGAAAGTGTTCCAGGGAGGAGAAAAAAGTTACTAGATAGTTATCTGAACCTATTGAACATAATGAAGAACACTGAAACCAGTAAATTTATAGGTAAATATACAGTACTTTAAAAAAACTGACAGTTTACTGTTTAAGCAAAAATGGTAATATTGTTCTGTGTGGTTTTAACATATGTAGAAATAACAGGAGTTCCGGTTAAGATGGTGGCGACATAGGTGGAACTGTGAGATTCTCCGAATGTGAGTTCCCCAAAAAGACTCTTACCCCCATTCCCTACCCCCAGCCCACAGCTGGACACATTGGTCTGAGGCTCAGGGATCCCCCGGTTCCACGCAGGGCCAGCTATTGTGTCTTGGGGTGCTCACTCACGGGTGGGAAGGCTCAGGCCCCAGCTCCCTCCCTGGCTGCATCGAACCCAGACTGAGCCTCCGGTTGCCCTGGAAGGCTCTGGGCACCTGCCCCTTGGAGAGACTGATTCCATTTCTGACTGAAGTATGCTGGCGGCGGTGCAGGGCTACTTTCGCCGCTCACCACCTGCCCTTTGGAGCTTCGGGGCTCTGAAATCTGGAGCTCTGGAGCCCCGAGTGGAGTGCCCAGCTGTGCAGCTGGTCTCTGGGAGGCTCATGCTATCATGCTACCACAGACCAACGTAGTCGATTGACCAGGGACCCAAAGAGCAGAGAAAAGGGATCCTATCACTTCTGCAACTCTCCAGGTAGAGAATCGCATTGCCCCGCCCACCTACAAGCAGTCTCCACCTGGGTTCCCAAGATAACCTCACTAAACAGAAGACAAAGCCACTCCCCTGGGAACTAAGCAGCAGATGTCTCAGGTTACAGCTCAAAGGAAAGGAGGAGAGAGAGAGAAATCTACACAAATGAAGAAAAACCAAAAGAAGAATATGGGTCTCTCCCAGACCCCTGGGAAGACAGACACTGAAAAAGCTGACTTCGGTATGCAAACAATGAAGAGCCCCCAAAAAGACTGGTTTCAAACTACAAATCTAGATATCAAGACAATAATGGAGAGATTAAAAAGAATTGAGGAGAGTCAAGAAG
>CAUYQG010033228.1:0-19103 GCA_963574415.1 Tarsius wallacei
CTGAGATACCACCTAACTCCAGTCAGAATGGCAATTATCAATAACTCAAAAAATAACAGTTGCTGGAGAGGGTGTGGTGAAAAGGGAACACTTCTACATTGTTAGTGGGAGTGCAACTAGTGCAACTTCTGTGGAAAACAGTATGATGATTCCTAAAAGCTCTAAATATCGACCTCCCACATGACCCTGCAGTCCCCCTACGGGGAATATACCCTGAAGAACTCAAATCACTCTATAAAAAAGATAACTGCACATGTATGTTTATTGCAGCATTGTTCACAATAGCAAGAACCTGGAAGCAACCAAGCTGTCCATCAAAAGAGGACTGGATTAAAAAAATGGGGTACATATACACGATGGAATACTACGCAGCCATAAAAAAGACCAAAATCATGAATTTCACAGCAACCTGGATGGAACTAGAATCTATAATACTGAGTGACCTCTCACAGAAACAAAGATCAGAGTATCACATGTTCTCACTCATATAGTGAACCTTGAACATCCAACGTATTACTATAAGAAAATGACTGACAGTGGTGGGAAACTATGGGGAGGGGAGGGGAAGGGAGATGGGATTAACGGTAGTCAATATCTGTCTGGGGACGGTGAGACACCTCTTATCAACAAGGGTGCCTGAACGAAGCATATTTGTATACCTAACCCTTAACTGTACTCCACAATATCATAATAAAAAATATTGAAAAAAACAAACAAACAAAAAAAGAAAGTGGGATGAGTGCATGGGTGAAGGTGGGTATCAAAGACTAATAAATGTTTTTCAAGTATTTTTTAAAATCTTGTAGAACTGATTGATTATTTTTAACAACATAAGTGACTTTGCAAAAAATAAAAAAATAAGAAGAGAAGTTTCCTGTCTCTTCATTGTTAGGACTTTACAATTAGGAAATTCTTTCAAGCCCTTATGCAGAACCATCTAATTTTGAGCACGTGTGGGTGAATATTATGGTATGATTTATATTTGAGTATCACTTGAATATTCTGGAGGAAAGGGAAAGATTAGTATGACAAAAAGAATAAACATAAAGCAAATTTTTTCTTCTCACCATTTTGGTTTTATTATTTGTCTCCAATACAATATCAAAATAAGTGAAATCCAATTTACTCTAAACCAGAACCCTGTTCTGGTTTCAGGTGTCAGAGTCTTAGAACAGATCCAGGGCTTTTAAGTTCCATCCTATCTCTGATTCAACCTCCCATAAATAACTCAATGTCTGATACCCAATTTTTCCACCAAATGTAAAGAAGATTTTACATCGTTCAGTCAAACACATAACAATGTTGGTTAAAGACCCAACAGTGAGTGGGACGCCTACGCTATCAATGATGACACTGGAATTACATATAAAGAGTTGTCTTATTACCACGGTGCTCCTTGCACCTAAATGCACCTTACTCACTGTGGTCTCTCTCCCTGCTCTCCTGGCTCCAAGCTTCAGGCTACCTTTAAAATAGGTAGTTTGTCTTTAATGCCTTCTTGCCTTAAATCTTATGACTAAAAACAGCATGACATTTCCTTAAATCTAAAAATTTGCCTTCCAAATAAGCATTGTTTTTTCAAGGTATTCGTGTTGGACAATTAGATACTAAAATCGCAGATCATGTTGTTTTAGAATTCTTGCTTTGACTTTACTTTGGGACCCAAAACACGGTGTTCATCCCTATCTTAAGAACTGATCCAGATAATCTGAAATCAAGTCCAATAAATAGGTTAGATAAGAAAGTCAATACATTCTATTTTGAGAAATAGAGAAAGGGCAACATAGTTTTGTGTGTGACTGACAAACAATTCAAACAGCAGCAAATTCTTTTTCCTAGGTAACTATTTTGAAAGAGATTACCCTTTGGCTATACAGATTTTAACAGATAAAATATTCATGGCTAAGCACTCATACAACTTGTACCTTACTGCTCAGTTGCATGTTGACTCAATGCTTTTATTTCATTATTTCATGTGTAGCTGCAGCCATGACAGCTTCATTTGTCTTAATTTGTCAACACCTATGAGGTTGTTAATTTGTAAGTTTAGAGCAGTATCGTAATAAATTAGGTAATTAAAATACTTTTTTGTTGTAAATGATGAATTTAATAATGGAGATAATGTACATTCATTCAGGATTGTTGGCGTTTGCACAGAGTATAAGGCAAAAACACAACACATCTTCAGAATATGTGGACAAGAGCACAGTTAGAGTTCTCTTTATCATTCACAGTAATGATAGATTTGGTTTGAGAGGTGATTAGAAGGTGGTTAAGCATTCATAAAATTATGGAATTTGAGCCTTTCAGCTCTTTTAGTCAAATTCCCTCAAATTACAGAGGACTAAACTGAGGCCTTGAGAGGTGACTTTTCTAAAACAAATGGAAGATTGGGATTCAAACTTGAGGACTTTGAGCTTCATGATTGTAGCCTTCTTTTATTTCTTTGTGGCCTCTCTTCCTGCTCCAAGCTTCAGGCTACCTTTGAAATAGGTAGTTTGTCTTTAATGCTTTCTTGCCTTAAATCTTATCTCTCTTCTTTTCAAGCCTCTGTACTAAAATTTGTCCCTCAGATTTCTTTCCTCTCAACTCAAAATTCTTTATATTAAAAGAGAGGGTTCTAAAGTCTTCTGACTTAAGCTGGCATAAACCTGTCAGAGTGAGGTGAAAAAGCCAAGAGATATTTGCCTTCGAACTTTAACAGCAGAAGCCTCTATCAGATAAATTTCTAGCAATTCATTTTTTTTTTTAGAGACAATTTCCCAGGCGTTGGAATAATAGAACTGTCCTACAAAATATTAAAAGGCAAGTAATGAGATCCTTTCTCTTCTATCAGGAGGTTTCTTTTTGCTATTTGGATCATGTTTTTTTTTTATTGTTTGATTAGAGTAATGGGTAGAGAAAAGAACTGCAGGAAGTCAAGCAAATCCAAATTAACTTATATTATGAGACTATAGCTAGACATGGGAGAAAAGGAAAGGTCCAGAGAGCAACAAGACGGAGGAGATGGAAAAACAAGACTCAGGCTTTGGAAGAATTTTGAGATGTGGCTGAGAAAAGTTTTAACAGATGCTTCCTGAAGTATAAATTCAGAGAGGCAGATGTGGGTAGAGGGAAGTTCTTATTGTGTTTCTGAGTCATTACTAAATGCAGTTTTTCTTTTCATTTCTATTCTTTTCTTTTCTTTTCTTTTTTTCTTTCTTTCTTTCTTTTTTTTTTTTTTTTGATTCTCCAAAAGACTTCAGTATAGCCATAGTGCTTTTCACATCTCTGAGGAGTTGAATTTTTGTTTCATTGGGTGCATCACCATGCTTAATTGGGCCTCCAAGTTGGAGTGAGGAGACCCAGTTTCATACAACTCTCTATATTTTTGATGTCTTCCTTGTTTCCCACAATGCCTTGCCCAGTTTTTCACAATCTGCATTCATAGGAAAAATGACTGTGCGACAGGAACCAAGAGTATGAGCTGGGATTTGAACTTAACGAATGCTTAGAAACAGTTGAAAGGAGGAAATGGTGGCCATCATGCTAAGCGCTTTTACTGTCTTCTCCATTTTTGAAATGTTATAAAGATTAATTACAGCAAATTAAATCTATTGAATCACTGACTGGTTAACAAGTCTAGTCCCTGACCTAAGAGATTAAATTTTCCAATAGCAACTTTAAGACATTGCCATCAGTAGCTCTTTCCATAATTTGGTTACTTTATTTATGATATGGGGGAAGACAAGTCCTATATGCACTTACTATACAACTTTAATAAGTATTTGAGACAGCACTGGGGATATATAAAAAAGACTTTTCACCCTTTTTGGCATCGCCACTATAACTCCAAGCCCTCATTATCTCCTGGTCTGGAGTGTGACACTAATCCAGATGACTGTTTGTTTCATTGCAGCCGCTATTTTCAATCACAATAAAAACAAAAGTGGCAGGATATTAGAGACAAAATGGATAGTGCTAAAAAAATTACAGTTTAACTTCTCATTTATCAATGTAATTGAAAGTTACTGGCTGGGTGTGTGGTGCCAGTGTTTCTATCGGGCATGAGTAATCTGTTTATGCAGCATAATTCATCCTTCTGAGGTTCTAATGAGGACTGCTTAATTCAGGTTTTAATCAAACCTGACAAATCATCGTTGAAGTTGGCAATGGTCTTGTTCACAGGTGCCATTTCCCTGCAAGTTTGATATAGCTTAGATTCATCTCCTTCACCACATGTTCCTTTCAGACTTCACAAAAAAATCCAAAACGTACTACTAGTTTCCCTCAATACCAAAATGCCAAATGTTACTGATTTTTTTTTGACTATTGAGTGCCATTAGTGGCAGCTATTTTTATTTATTGCTTTTTAAAATATGGGGAATATTGGAGAAGAAAAATGATTTTTTTTCCCTACAAACAAATCTATCCTGTTTTACAAAATACATGCATTCCTTGAGCAGGTTCATGTTCCAAATCTTGCTATTATCCAATAATCCTCTTGACTCAGATAAGAGCCATCTGCTGATGACTGATGGGGGACAATGCACCACCAGCTCAGATGCATTTAGCAGTCCCAAAGCCTGAAAGCAGACATTTCATTTGAAAAGCAAAACCAGTCTCTTTCCAGCAGAAAGCACCCAGAAAGATTCATAACACAAAGAGAAATAGTAGTTTAATGTATGGATTTTAATATGTGTAAAAATGAATGTCAGGACCTGTCTTCACCACTACCATGTGATATGGGAAAGATGTTTAATAAGTTAGCTCCATCTTCAAGAATAGAATCAAGACTTCTAGAAAGAGCAAAGTGTATTCTGCTCACTTAAGATTCTCTCTAAAATACAGCTTTATTATTTGAGGATTTTACTTTCCAAATCCCTTTAACTTTTGCATTATGTCCTTTTTCTTCACAACAAACATATAAAGCAGGTAGCACACATGGAAACATCTCAAAGGTAATTTATTTTTCCAAGCTCATATCATTAGAAGTGATGAAATATGACCTCACACCCAGTGACATTGGCTCCAAGATGGAATATTTTCCATTGCCTCAAATCTCTCATTAATATCAGGGGAGATCAGTCTTTGACAGAATTTCTGCTGTATCTAATACTGTCTTCACCATGATCTGGGAAATAAAATTCCTTATTTAGGCTGGCCATAATTTTTTGCAAGGTTGTGAATATAGGACAACCCCTCAGGTCTCCTTTTGTAATTCCAAGATATTCCTTCTATATCAAGCTGATCTTTTATCATAGACTTTATCAAATGAAGACATTTTTGACTTATGGGGATACTAAGTTCTAACTGTAGGTATCAAATACACTGCTCTAAAATCTGATGTTGTTTCCTTCCAAGCATAACAGCAAATATTCAGTATCATCCTTTTGTTGTAGCTTGTAGAAGTATTTAGCTGGGAGAAACCTTAGAAAACACATAGAGTAACGTAGTTATTGAAAGCAAAACAAACTAAGGACCAATGAGGTTAAGTATTTTATTTAAGTATAATAACTACTCAGTGCCAGAGTCTCTCACCCTTTAGACCATCTGGGTTGACAATCATGGCCTATCTGGATGCATTTAAAGGATTATTTACCTAAATTCTACTTTAGGCAACACTGAGGTTTTGCTCATAATTGGGTCAGGGATAAACTTACTCCTTAAGTGTGGAGATTGAAAATCAGAACCAGCTGGAGATTAAGCCAGGCTACAGTTTCACCTTCTGCATCTGGTATATTCTTATCTAGTAAACAGCATCTCTCAGTAAAACTCTTGTTCTTTTTGTTTCAGGAAGAGTTGCTTTCATTTTTATCAAGGTGACAGATGGGATCTTAATAATTTGACTCCCAGCCTTTTAATTGTGGACACAGGAAAATCTGAGGACCACGACGTGGAGTTGAATAGTATAACGGAGAAGGTAGGGTTGGCATACTGAGAACAGACAATTTCAAAATCTAGTGCAAAGGCCCCAGTGACTGGCTAAATTTTCTTGACAACCTCCCTCCTTGTCATGACTTAGGGAGAACACTGAAACAGGGAGGGGGTTGGGAAGTCTTGACATCAGAGATGGTATTTAAAAATGTACATTTTTTTAAAGAATGAGTCAAGAGAATAGACTGAGCACATGAGTTTATGCATCTTCTCTATCCTAAACTCTGAAATTACAGACTAATTTTTAAACCCATAAACATTTTAGAAATCACAGAGGAAGCATCAGCAGGAAACAACATGTTATGAGGAATTTCTGGGAGATTTAAAGCAGATGGGATCTGATTGATAGAAAAATCAGAGCAAAAATAAAATAGCCTCAAACTGGCACAAAGAAGAATTGCCAAGAAGCTTTGGAGAAATTTCAAGCTTGGAATTAAGTGTACAGATCTAAAATGGGCATTGATGCTATCATCAAGATAATTTCTTAAAGGATATCCTATATAATATTATTTCCTTAATTATTCCCAACCCCTCCCCACTGCCTCACTTTTAAGGCTCTTCCAGCTTTAGGATTTGCTCCAGAATGAGGTGCTGAGAATGACTTACCAATGAATGACTCTGCATGCAAATAGTTCATATATTAGAAACTGAGGATGAACAGAGAAGTAGAGTAGACTTCAGGTAAATGTGGATCTTTACTATCGACAAATAAGGGATGAGGGGAGGACAGCTCCTTTTAGACCAATATTTTTTACTTCTTCTGAGTTTTTTTCATGTTAGCTAACTTGAGAGCCTTAGCCTGCCTGTTTGTACCCAGCTACACACAATAAGGAAAGTTACCAAGTGGCTCATCTCATGCATTTATAAAGAACCTTTTATCCTATTGTAAGCACCACCCCCTCATACACCCGCTGCTGCAACACCTCCACCTCCATGGAAACAGGAAAAGAAACATCAGAACCTCAAAGAGAATTCAGATTGGTTTCTTACATTAATGAATCTAGTTCTCTATTTAGGAATATGAAGTTAAAAATTATCAAACATTTGAGATCAATCAGTAATATAGAGAGGAAGTCCACATGAATAAACAGGGCCTACTCCAGTAAAAAAAAAAAATAATAATAATTTTGGAAATAAAATATAACCTTGCACAAGCTTCATTTTTAGTAATTGAAGAGATTAGGGATACTTTTAAATCCATAAGCAAGATCAAGAAACTGAAAAATGAGTAATGAGAAAACAAAACAATTTCTATTAAAACAATAATAGGAAGAATCAAGAGAAAGAATAAATATTCAGATGACTATTGCCGAAGATCAAATTACTGAGGTAAATTTATAGTTTAAAGTGAGACCAGAAAGAATGAATGCAGATAACAATCAGAGTAATTATAGAAAAAATATTCTCTAGCTGTAGAAAGATTAAAGCCTTCAATTGTAAAAGTCCACCATATACTAACATGGAAAAAATAAAAATTTATATCTAGACAAATTCTGCTTAAGTTTTTGGACTCTGAAGACAAAGAGAAAACTCTAAAAGTATCCAGAGAGAATGACAACAAAAAGTTACTTACTCAGTAGATACTGCTGACTGTCTGCCAGTAATCCATTCCCTAATCTAATTTTTGTTAGAACTTTGCTTTCATTAGGTGACTGGTAGGCTCTATGATTCTTTAGGGAAGGTAGATCTCTTCCCCAAGAGGCAGAACTATGTTGCTCTTATTCTATTTGCAAGGATTGGTTGGGCATGGAAATGTGATTAAATTCTGGGTCATAGGACAAAAAAGGAAGTCTGTCTCTGGAAGTAAGTTTTACGATTTTGGAGAAAGAGACATAAAGAAAAAGCAAAACAACAGCAAAAAAAGTCCCTCAGCTGCTGTAAGATGTTATCAAGGGTACATGTGATTCTGGATTCTGGCAGCCATGTTTTCACCATAAGGAAATCTGGGCAATATAGTTTAAATAGTGTTTAAAAAATAGAAAAGTAGTTGAGTCCTTAGCAACACTGTTATAACACTAAGTTAACCCACACTGGTACTATTCTATCACTAACCTTCATGATGAAAAAGAGTTTGTTTTACTTATTTAAGTATATTCTAACTTGCAAAAGTAGTAGATTATCTGCACAAAAATCAGTTGTATGGGTGTTGTCACAAGTTCCAGCTATAACCCCGGTTCCTAGAAGACGTTGAAAAATAACTTCAAAAGGATAAATGATCTACTTAGTCAAACTATAATCAAGTGTGTGGGTAAAGTATTCATTTTTGTAGAGACAAGACTTCAGAATGTGCATCACTCACACGAACTCTATGGAATGAAAGGATGATCTGGAGACAAAGTTGCATGACATGACAAAGGAATGGAAGTAAAAGGATGCATTACAAAATCCCCAAACCAAGCAAAAACAAAAAAGCAGTAGAAATTAAGTGTCACTTAATTTGAAACACAGAATTAGTTCTAATGCATAGCATGATTAAGAATATTTTATATTGAGAAATTTACAGATGAGAGAAATAGTGAGTAAGGTAACAGAAGTGATTTGGATAATGCAATCACTACACAATATAATATAGAAAAGAATAGAATAGAATACAAGATATATATATATATATATATATATATAACTTTGTACCAATAAGCAGAAGATGATACACATTATTTTTAAATGCCTGTGAAACACTTATAAAAATTGAGCATACTGCTGTGCTACAAATATAATATTTACTAATTCTAAATAAGATAAATTATACAAAACAAATTTTCTAACCACAAGCAAGAAATAGACATTAAGCACAAAAACTACATTCAAAATAAATGCACTCATTTAATTTTTAAATACATTTCTGAAATTTCTTGGAAACTATTTTTAAAATGCACTTATCCAAATGAATTTAAAGGAGATACTGAAGCACACTGTTACAAACTTTTTGAAAAACAGCAAGGATAGAACCACATATAAAAACCTAACTAACATAACTTACTGAGAAAGATTCATAGTCTTATGAAGTATGACATCAATTTAAAAGATCTAGCTATGTAAACTTAAGGAAAGAAGAAAAATATTAACAGAGATAAAGGTGAGATCATTTATCTTTGAACTAGAGAAATAAAAGCATGAATAAACACATTAAGCAAAAGAAATATGGAATCAATAGAAATAAAGATTTAAAACTAGAAGACTGTGTATAACTTTATACCAGTAAGTTTGCATATTGTGCTGTAAAATAAATACAACATATATATATTCTAAGATATGGCCTAAACTCAAGGAAAGGGAGAATACCTAAGCAAAAAAAAAAAAAAAAAAAAGAAAAATAGTGAAAAATCTTACCTTTAAAAAGGCACCAGGTACAAAGATTTTATAGGGATTCTACCAGATCTTTTACATACATTATTTAAAATATTTCTGATAATTAAAAAGATGAGATGCTCCAATGTCATTCAGGATACTGTTGTAACAAACATTCCAATAATAGCCGTGGTTCAACATAGGAAAGTTTAGTTGCAAAACAAATCTAATGAGGGCATAGATGAGACTTTCAGGCAAACCAGTCCTTCTCTAAGTGGTGCATTAGTTCTTAGAACTGAAAATATTTTGTGCAATTATGTCTACTCACTGTCTCTATGTTTACTGTAATAGGAGAAGAGAAAACATGGAGAATGGGAAGGGAGATAATGTCTTTCACAGCTTGACAACTCATCCCCAGACTGGCTCAAGTCGGAGCTTAAACAGTACAGGAGAACACACACACACACACACACACACACACACACACACACGTAATAAACTAAAAGAAAGAAAATTTTAGAACAATCCTCCTTATCAGCAGAGATGCAATGACTCTAAGTAAAACCTTGACCAATCAAATTTTTGCAACATATAGAGTTTGTAAAAAAAAGTAGAACATTTTAAAATTATTTGACAATCTAATGAGCTACTTAATATATTAAAAATAAAAAAGTTTCTGATAAGAATACTTTGAAAATTTAAAGAAAAAACTTTCTTTAGCTGATAAACAATATATTTCTTTAAAAACTTTTTTAAATTCTAAAGATGTGGGGTATAATTCAGGGTTAGGTATACAAATGTTCATTATGCAGGTACCCTTGTTGATGAGGAGTGCCCCCCACTCCCCCAGCACATTCCCACTGCCAATCTCGCCTACCCCCCCACAATTTCCTGCTACTGCCAATACTTTTCTTATAGTATTACGATAATTGTTCAAGGTCCACTTGTGAGTGAGAATATGTGATACTCAGTTCTTTGTTTCTATGTATTTTTTAAAGCAACAGAAAACTATGCAATCAAACAACAAATTATTGAAAACATTAGAAGTATCACAATAAAAATAGGAAACGACAAAAGGAGGTACAACTTCAGCACTCTACAGATATTTTATAGCTAGCTCTATTCAGTGCTTAGCATCTTAAAGACAAAATGAATCTAAATAATGGAGAATAAGAAAAAAATACACTTTTGAAAACAGCATGAAGACTTGCCTAGAAAATACAAGTCAACTAACGATATATTAGAATAACTAAGAGAAAGAAGCAGTATGACACAAACTGGGATAGAGAAAATGTGTTTTCGTATACAATAGTAACTAAAATATACTGGCAAAAAAGTCACATGTACACAATTTCCTAAATGGGGAAAAGTATATTAAGTAAATTCCAAATAAACAGAGAGATGTTCCATGCTACTGACTGTGAGGACTTTGTTTTATAAAATACCTACTTACCAAATGTATCCATAAAATAGATGCAATCTCAATCAAAATTTCATTGGAATTTTAAAAATAGAAATTGACAATAAGATTATAAGCTTATATAAAAGACTAAATGCATAAAAACTGACAATAAATTTTGGAGAAAAATGAGAGGAAACTGGATATAAAAGCCAAAGTTATTAAAAGACAATGCTGATAGGACCTCAAAAGCATGTACTTTAAGAAGCAGAGGCTGGGCTCGGTGGCTCAGCCTGTAATCCCAGCACTTTGGGAGGCTGATGCAAGTGGATTGCCTGAGCCAGCGGGCTCCAGACCAGCCTGGGCAACTTGGTGAGACCTCGTCTCTACAATAAATGAAAAATCAGTCAAGTGTGGTAGCCTGTAGTTCTGGCTACTTGGAAGACTGAGGCGGAAGGGTCTCTGGAGCCCAGCAGATCAATGCTGGGGTGGCTGTGAGTGTGTTACTGCACTCCAGCCTGGGCAATGGAGTGAGACTCCAACTCAAAAAAAAGAAGAAGAAGAAAAAAAAAAAAAGCTGAGAAAAAAAGTTGAGGAACATACATGAATTTAAATAAAAAGGATGAGTCATAAATCAGTGGGGAAAAAGTAGACCATCAACTAATTATGTCTGGCTATTCATTTGTTTAGTAGCTCAATTCTCTTTCTTCACCATATCCTAAAAAAATTCGAGAGATATGAAACATCAAACACAATAACATTATGAAACTATAATCCAATTATATTAAAGTATGCAGCAACCAAAAAAAAAAAAAGGTATTGAAACGAAAAGTTTTCCAAACAATTTACATAGTTTTGAGAAATAAGGTTAGGCACGGTGGCTTACACCTATAATTCCAGTGCTTTGGGAGGCTTAGGCAGGAGGATTGCTTGAACCCAGGAGATGGATACCAGTCTAGGCAACATAGTGAGACCTTGTCTAAGCAAAACATCAAAAAAAAGAAAAAGAAAGAAAAGAAAAAAAAAAATGAGGCAAGTGTGCCGGTGCCCTCCTGTAGTCTCACCTACTCAGGAGGTTGTGGTGGAAGGATTACCTGAGCCCAGGAGGTTGAGGCTACAGTAAGCTGTGATCGTGCCAATGAACTCAAACCTGGGTGACAGTTTGACTTAAGACCTCAAATAAAAAAATTAAAAAAAAAAAAAAAAGAAAGAAAGAAATAGAGGGAAGCAGAAGAATAGTATGAATGGTATTATTTGATTCATTTTGAAAGACTGCTTATATGAATGTGAGTTCTATGTTATAGCTATATTGCCTCCATCTCTACCTCTCTATCTACCTCCATCTTTATCTCTACTTCTTTCTCCATCTCAATCTCCAGTCTCCATCTCTATCTCTAGCTCTATCTCGAACTCCATCTATGATCTATGTCTTTATCACATATGGGAATACACAGAAAATGTCTGGAATATGCCAAACTTTAACAATGACTTGCCTTTGAAAATGTATATAGGATTTATGGTTTTGTGAAACAGAAGTTCTATTATGTTTTTGATAGCCTTCTTTTATTTTTCAAAGATGTTACAGTAGTTTTAAAAACGTTTGACTATTGGTTTCCACGTGTCCACAGAGTGTGATGCATAGAGTCAGCATTCAGTAATTATGTGTTGAATGAGTGAAGAAAGAAGAAATTTCAAAATGACCCATATTCCACCATAAAGGTAACCTGGATCAACATGCTTTTACAGTTATAAGGTGATAAAAACCATCTAACAGTGAAAAGTACTCAATGAATACAGAAAGAGTCTACCTCACATTTTCCCCATGCACATATATACAAATATTATTTAAAGCTAATCACTAGAAGTTTATTTACACAAAAAGTAGATTTACCCAGTGCCCAATTGATGAAATTTTCCTTTTTTTTTTAACCTTTGCAAACAAGGTGACTATTAGGTAGGCATTCAAATTGTTATTAGAATATGTAGAGGATTGGAATGCTGATTAAGGTGGCTGACAAGAGGCAGCTAAAGTGAATTTCTTCTTGGGAGTGAACCAAGATAGTTTCTCAGCACCCAGAGAGTCATGGATCCAGTAGCATGCCCCACAAGTCTCCAGAAGAGAGAGAATTACTACTTAGAGCAAAGAAGAAGGAAAAAAAAATCTGCTGCCCTGGGTTGGAACTGGCCAGGCTCTCTCCTGCACCACCACAGTCCACTATAGCCTCCGGATGAAGCAGAAAGGTTGAGTGATGGGACTTCAGGAGTTCTGTGCTCCTGCCATGAACTTGTAGGGATCCTTGGACCTTGTGGGACCCCAGCCCCTCATGTGAAATCCCCTTCCCCACAGCTATGTTTGGCTATGTAGTAGCGCAGGAAAAAAGGCTAGAGCAGCACCAGCTGCCATTTCCTAGGAACTCAACTCTTTCAGGGTGGAGTGGTTACTTTCCAGCCAGCTTGGAAGGGAACAGATCCCTAGGGAAAACTCTGTAGCTGTAGACAGTTCCTGGCTGGGCAATTGCCTGAGAATACCTGAGGCTCTGAGGCTGGCTGAACGTTGACACTCAGATTGCAGATTGCCTGAGGCCAAGGCAGGAGCCATGTAGGACTTTTTGCCAGAGCAACCTCTCACTTCCCTTGTGAACTTTTCTGGGTATGCTCTGCACAACAGCATTACTCCCAGCTGCCTGGGACTCCCTCCTAATCTCCACTGGGGTAGCTAAGAGTACACACTTATAGGATGTATGTCCATCTCCTCTCCCCTGCAATCTCCAAGAAGGCTCAAAACAGACAGAAAACTTGGGAAATCTCCCAGAGTTCCACCCTCAGCCTAAGCTAGCTGGACATTACTTGGAAAAACACTCTCCAAGGAGAAATCCTACAAGCACCATCATAGCTAACTCTCAAAGTGCTAACTCTTGACCTGAGGTCAACAGTATAGCCAATCACATGGCATATAACACCTCAGCTCTGGGGAAGGCCTATTCCCAAATGCCAGCTAACAGCACTTTTCAAGACCCACAGGCCCTCAAGATGCTGTAAGTCAATGCAGGTACACAGCACAAGGCTACCACATCTGGCAATTGAGAAACTCACCACACCAAGGCTATATATAACCAGGAAAGCCCTACAGCCTCCTGACAACTGCAACTAAGAAGAATTCATCTACTAAATGAGAAAGAACCGGAAAAATAATTCTGACAATATGAAAAATGAGAGTTTTCCAGTAACCCCCAAACCACAACAACTCTTCAGCAACAAACCCTAACCAAAATGAAATTGTTGAAATTTGAGACATAGAATTCAAAAGTTTGATGATAAAATTGTTCAAAGAACTTCAGGAGAAAACTGAAAACCAGCATAAAGAAATTAAAAAAAAAAAAAAAAACTATTCAGGACATAGATAAAAATTTTTTCAAAGATATAGACAGCTTAAAAGCAAAAAATTTTTTAAAAGACTGAAATTTCAAAAATGCAAGAGCATTTAGGGATGTACAAAACACAATAGAAAGTTTTAACAGTAGACTAGAATGAGAAGAAGAAAGGATGTAAGAACTTGAAGATAAGGCTTTTGAATTAACTCAGTCAGACAACAATAAAGAAAAAAATCAAGAGAATGGAACAAAGTCTCCAAAATATATAGGGTTATGTAAAACATCAAAACCTAAGAGTTATAGGTGTTCCTGAGGAAGAAGAGAAACCAGCAGGTTTAGAAAACATACTTGGGGGAATAATGGAGGAAAACATCCCTGGCCTTACCAGAGAGTTAAACATCCATAAGAAACCCAAAGACCCTCAGAAGAGTCACTGCAAAAAAGGACATTTCTAAGGTATATAATCATTCAGCTATGCAAAGTTAATGTGAAGGAAAGAATTTAAGAGAAGTGAGACAAAACTATCAAATAACTTATAAGGATAAACCCTATCAGACCAACAGCAGACTTCTTGGAAGAGACCCTATAAGCTAAACAGAATAACTGTCAGCCAAAGATTTTGTATCCTGAAAAACTGAATTTCATAAATGAAGGAAAAATGAAGTCTGTCACAGACAAGCAAATGTTGAGGGACTTTGCCACCTCTAGACAAGCTCTATAAGAAATAGTCAAAGGAGTCCTAAGTACTGAAACAAAAGGTTGAAATACACCAGTAGAAAAATGCTAGAAATCATCAAGTTCAGAGGTTTTCTGGAACATCAACACAACAGAGAAAATAAATAAACAAAGCAACCAGATAACAGCCAATATGATGAGTGAATAATATCTTACATATCATTATTAACTCTGAATGTAAATGGTCTCAATACCCCACTAAAAAGATATAGACTAGCAGAAGGAAAAAGAAAACACAGCCCAAATATCTGCTGCCTTCAAGAGACCCACTTAACTCAAAAAGATTCCTGTAGACTCTGGGTTACGAGGTGGGAAAAAATATTCTTTATAAATAGAAACGTAAAATGAGCAAGAGTAGCTATTCTCATGTCAGATAAAACAGATTTTAAATTAACAACAGTAAAACAAGACAAAGATGGCTATTATATAATGATAAAGGGATCAATCCAACAAGAGGTTATCATTTTAAGGCACTCTGGTGCACCTAACACCAGAGCCCCCAGCTTTACAAAACAAATTGTAGTAGACTTAAAAAAAAAGATAGCAATGCAACAATAGGGGGAGACTTCAACAAAAAAATCCACTTGCAGCAGTAGACATATCATCAAGGCAGAAAGGCAACAAAGAAACATTGGAGTTAAATAGGACTCTAGAGGAAATGGAATTAACAGACATCTACAGAACATTCCATCCCCAAACTACAGAATATATATTTTTTCTCATCAGCACACGAATCATTCTTCAAGATAGACCTTATGATAGGCCATCAATTAAGTCTCAATTAATTAAAAAAAGTTGAAATTATATCAAGTACCATCTCAGACCACAGTGGACTAAAACTAGAAACTAACTCCAGGAAGAACTAGTGAAACTGAACAATGACATGGAATTTAAACAATTTGCTCAATTAAAGGATCCTTGGGTCAACAATGAAATCAAGATGGAAATTTAAACATTCCTTGAAATGAGTGACAGCAATGAAACAAGTTATCAAAAGCACTAGCTAGATGAATTAAGAAACAAAGAGAGAAGATGCAAATTAGCTCAATCAGAAGTGAAAAAGGTGACATTACAACTGATATGACAGAAATTCAAAAGATCATCCAAAACTACCATGAATACCTTTATGAAAAAAACTAGACAATCTAGAGGAAATGAATAAATTCTTGAAAACATACAACCCTTCATCCTTGAATCAGGAAGAAATAGAAACTGTGAACAGATCAATAATGAGTAGTGAGATTGAAACAGTAATTAGAAATCTCCCAGGAAAAAAAAAAAAAAAAAAAAAGCCCAGGACCTGACGAGCTCACAGCTGAATTCTACCAGGCCATCAAAGAACTGGTATCAATTTACTGAAGCTATTCCACAAGACTGAAGAGGGGAAACTCCTTCTTAACTCATTCTATGAGTCCAGTATCACTCTGATACCAAAGCCAGGAAAAGACACAACAACAACAACAAAGAAACTACAGACCAATGTTTTTTTTTAATGAACATAGACACAAAGATTCTTAACAGAATATTAGCAAACAGAATTCAACAGCACATAAAAATAATTATATGCCATGACCAAGTGGATTTTATCCCAGGGATGCAGGAGTATTCAACATCTGCAAGTCAATAAACATGATCTACTACAAAAATAGAGTTAAAAACAAAAATAATTGATCATCTCAATATATGCAGAAAAGTATTTGATAAAATTCAGCATCCATTCATGATAAAACCCTCAGTAAAATAGGCATAAAGGGAACATTTCTCAAAATAATAAAAGCCAATTATGACAAACCCACAGCCAATCTAATCCTGAATGGAGAAAAGTTGAACATGTTCCTTTTAGAACTGGAAAAAGGCAAGGATGCCCACTTTCACCACTATTATTCAACATAGAACTGGAAGTTCTAACCACAGCAATCAGGCAAGACAAAGATATTAATGGTATGTGAATTGGAAAAGAAGAAACTAAATTATCTCTATATGCTGACAATATGATCTTTTACCTGGAGAACCCTAAAGGTTCCTTCAAAAGACTACTGGACCTAACAGATGAATTCAGTAAAGTTTCAGGTTACAAAATCAACACACATAAATCAGTAACACTGTTATATGCCAAGCTGAGAATCAAAGCAAGACCTCAATTCCATTTACCATAGCAGTCAAAAAGCTAAAGTGTCTAGAAATATATTTAACCAAGGAGGTGAAAGATCTCTACAGAGAACTAGAAAATTCTGATGAAAGAAATTGCAGAGGACACAAACAAATGGAGAAAAATCCCATGCTTGTGAATTGCAAGAATCAATGTTATTCAAAAACCATACTACTCCAGGTAATCTACAGATTCAATGTAATCCTATAAAACTACCAACATCAATTTTCACAGAATTAAAAAAAAAATCCTAAAATTCATATAGAACGAAAAAGGAGCCAGGATAGCCAAAGCAAACCTAACCAAAAGAACAAAGCTGGAGGTATCACATTACCCTACTTGAAATTATACTATAAAGCTGTAGTTACTTAAAATATGGTGCTGGTACAAGAGCGGACACATGGACCAATGGAACAGAATAGAGAATCCAGGAATAAATCCAAATACCTACAAACCAATTGATCTTTGACAAAGCAGACAAAAACATACACTGGGTAAAAGACGCCCTATTCAAAACATGGTGCTAGGAAAATTAGAGAGCTACACACAGAAAAATAAAACTTGATCCCTATCTCTCCTCATATACAAAAATTGACCCAATATGGATTAAAGACTTAAATGTCAGTCCCGAAACCATAAAAATCCTAGAAGAAAACCTAGGAGAAACTCTTCTGAACATTGACCTAGGCAAATAATTTATGGCTAAAACCCCAAGGCATATGAAACTAAAATAAAAATAAATACATGGAACTTAATTAAACTAAAAAGCTTCTGCATGGCAAAAGAAATAATCAACAGAGCAAATAGACAGCCTACAGAGTGGGAGAAGTTATTTACACACTATGCATCTGACAAAGAACTAATATTCAGAATCTACAAAGAACTCAAACAAATCACCAACAAATAAGCACATAATCCCATCAAAAAGTGAGCAAATGACACGAACAGACATCTCTCAAAAGAAAATATATAAATGACCAATAAATATATAAAAAAATGCTCAATATCACTCATAATCAAGAAAATGCAAATTAAAACCACAATGAGATACCACCTTACTCAAGTCAGAATGGCCATCATTAACAAATAAAAAAACAACAGATGCTGGCATGGATGCAGAGAAAAAAAGGAACACTTATACACTGTTGGAAGTGTAATTTAGTATAACCTCTGTGGACAGCAGTATGGAGATTTTTCAAAGAACTAAAAGTAGACCTGCTATTTGATCCAGCAAACTCACCCACTATGTATCTACTCTAAGAAACAGAGGTCGTTCACTCTATAAAAAAGATACCTGTACACGTATGTCTATCACAATATTGTTCACAATAGCAAGAACCTGGAACCAACCATGCTGTTCATCAAAAGAGGACTGGATTACAAAATGTGGTACATATACACGATGGAATACTACACAGCCATAAAAAAGAACAAAATCATGAATTTCGCAGCAACCTGGATGGAACTAGAGTCTATAATACTGAGTGATCTCTCACAGAAACAAAGATCTGAGTATCACATTTCTCACTCATATTGTGGACTTTGAGCATCTATCGTAATACTATAAGAAAAGGATTGACAGTGGTAGGAAACTATGGGCGGGGAGAGGCAGGGGAGGGGAGGTGGGGTTAACAGTAGTCAATATCTGTCTGGGGATGGGGAGACACCCCTTATCAACAAGGATGCCTGAAAGATGCATATTTGTATACCTAACCTTAACTGTACCCCACAATTTTAAAATAAAAAATATTGATTTAAAAAAATATATGAAAATAAATTAAAGGTCCCTCACACTCCATATAACTGAACTATGAATTCCTATATTAAACCTGAACTCTGGCCGGGCTCGGTGGCTCAGCCTGTAATCCCGCGCCTTGGGAGGCTGAGGTGAGTGTATTGCCTGAGCCTGTGGGTTCGAGACCCGCCTAGGCAACTTGGTGAGACCTCATCTCTACAATAAATAAATAAATAATTAGCCAGGTGTGGTAGCGCGTGCCTGTAGTTCCAGCTACTTGGAAGGCTGAGGCGGAAAGATCGCCGGAGCCCAGCAGGTCGAGGCTGCAGTGGCCACTCCAGTCTGGGCAACAGAGTGAGACTCCAACTAAAAAAAAAAAAAAAAACCTGAACTCTGTATGTATTTGTTCAGCATGTATTCTTGTCTATCTTTAAATACAGGAGCAAAAAAAGATAAGATCAGAAGACAGATGATATTTATTATATTAATTAATTGGAAAGATGACAGTTA
>CAUYQG010033230.1:0-12212 GCA_963574415.1 Tarsius wallacei
CAGGCTCCCACTCCTGGCCCACCTTGGTCAGGTGCAAGTGCGGAACCGGCACTCCTGAACCACGCTGGGAAAAAGGACTTTTATTACCTGAAGAGGAGTCTCAGGCAAAGCTTCCTGGGCACACTCAAAATATGAGAGCCCCCACTTTCAGCCCATGGGAAGTTACGTTTTTGATCAGACACCACAGTCCATTCCATTGGGTTTAGCTGGAGAGCAGAGACCCGGTCATGACGACTTCCCTGTGACAAACAGGCAGGCCTTTTAGAATCTTAAGCAGAGGAAGGACTTAGTCAGACTCCACTTGTGAGGTATTCCGAAAAGCAGAGCTGATCTCCAATAAAGAAAGAACATAATAATGATTTTAAAAACCCACATAATAATTCCTCACGCCGAAAAGAAATGGGATCATCTGCTCTTCAAGTCTTCCTGTTCTGCGTCCTTCCCCAAATCCATCCAAGAGACTGGCCGCATCGTCTGAGGACAGAGCGTGGTCCGGTGGTGCGTGGTGTCAGATGGCATTTGATTGTCGCTTGAGCAGGGCCTGGTCCTCTTCAGTTTGGGGCTCCAGGGCCAGGGCGGATGTGCCCGGTTGCTGGGCCCGGCTCAGGTGTGGCGGTCTCCGTGGAGCCAGAAGCATTCGCAGGCAGATCCTGGCTGGGACACCGACAGGCAGGCTCCTCGAGCTGCTGCTCTCCGTGCCCCTTCTGTTTGCCTGTGAGTCACACCGGGGCGCTGTCACACTGAGAGCAGGCCTAAGCCACACGCTCTTGCTTCCCTCGCGGCAGGCAATCCGTGCTGACACTGTCTAATTGCACAATCATCTTCCATTTGTCAAGACGCACCTGTCTCCCTGCAAAATAGAGACTGACAGTCGGGTGGGGGTGGACGTTTATCGGTGCGGAGGAAGCAGCGACATTTTGCTGAGCGACTGCTAAAGCATCGGCAGCAGAACCTTCTAGAAGGGGATGCCGGGAGGGAGAGCGGCTGAGGGTGTGGACTCTGGATACCGACAGCCTGGGTTCGACTCCCAGGAACCGCCCCACCCAACCATGTGACCTTGGGCAGGTTGGTTAATTTCTCCAAGCTGTAACTTATCCATAAAATGCAACCTAAGAGTACCTGCCTTGGTGTGTGTGGATGAAATGGGATGATTATACAACACTCAGCACATGCCCGGGCCAGTCAGTGTCAGCTGCTATCAGTGTTCTGTTTTTCCTTCCTTTTAGATAGATTCCTGTCTCTGATTAGATGTCTCACGTTGCTCGATGTTATTTTTGAGGGGTGCCAAACTGTCGATGGGCGACTGGGTTCACTGGGCCAAGCCTGGACAGGGGAGGCGAGAAACTTTCACAGTGGCTTTGGCCTCTGGGGCACATCCTCATGGCCTTCTCAGAAAGGGCTTCCTTCTCCTCCTCACCACAAATTCCCAGCCCTTCTGGAAGGAGTAGAGATCATGGCAGAGCTGGAACGGACATGAGGTTGATTTCGTTTGCAGAAATACTTGGTGTGCAAATATTTTTCAGGTTCTTTATTTGTTGACTCAGGCTGCAGGTTGGAAACCTCAGCGTTTTAGCATGGCATCTCTCCTGGGGTCATACCCATGGAAAATGAATGGCTTATTTTTCTGACAGAGGGTAGTCAGGATAATTTTTTTTTGGGGGGGGTAGTGATTTTAGTGTTGTGGCTTTAGGAGACTTAGAAATGATCTTTCCAGTCGGGCTTGGTGGCTCAGCCAGTAATCCCGCGCCTTGGGAGGCGGAGGTAAGTGAATTGCCTGAGCCCATGGGTTCGAGACCCACCTGGGCAACTTGGCAAGACCTCATTCATGTCTACAATAAATCAAAAAAACTAGCCGGGTGTGGTAGTGCGCGCCTGTAGTTCCAGCTACTTGGAAGGCTGAGGCGGAAGGATCGCCGGAGCCCAGCAGGTCGAGGCTGCGGTGGCCGGGAGCGGCCACTGCACTCCAGTCTGGGCGACAGAGTGAGACTCCAACCCAAAAAAATAAATAAATACAACATAAAAAAAAAAAAAAGACACTCAATTCTTGAAAAGATATTCTGTCAAGATCTAACAGGACCAGCTGGACCTAAGAGATAACAGTGAACATTTACTAAGTACTTTCAACAGGCCAAGAACAATGCTAAATGTTAACTTTATAATCCTCATTCCAACCCAATGAGGTTGGTTCTACTGCCATTCCCATTATACAGAAGGATAAACTGAGGCTCAGAAATTGCCCTATCACCCAGCTGGTAAGCAGCAGAGGTAGGACTCACATCCAGAGGGGTACGACTGCCTGTGTTTTTAACTAGTAAGATCTAGAAGAGGTTCACAAGAAGAATGATCATAAAGACAAACTTGGAAGCACCAGCTCAGAAAATAAAAGCAAAGAAGGCAACATACATTCTTTCTGTATTCAGGTTCTTGCACTTGCAGAGGTTTTTAAGATAGTTTCTGCTTTTGGAAAGTCTCCCAAAAGCATAGCTGGTATTGTGGGACTTTGTTGACATGAGAAACGTCCCTTACTTCCAACATCCCTTCTCCCAAATAACATTTTGTGCTGCTCTCCATACCATGTGGTTAAGAACACTGGTTCACAAACCAGGCTTGATTAGTTTACAACCTGGGTCCAGATTCACCAGCTGGCCTTGGGCAAGTTGCTGAACCTCTCTGAGTCTCATTTCCCTAAACTATCAGGTGAAAATAATAACAGTATCTGCTCAAAAAAGTTGTGAAGCTGAATGAAACTGTGCATTAATGCAATATCTAGCACATAGTGAATACACCATAAGTTATTCTTTTACCAAGGATCATAGCAATGCAGAGAGTAAGCCTGAGTGGATCTTAAGTTAAAAAAAAAAATCAAAACATAATAAAAGATATTATAAACAGGGAATGTGGTCGGGTGTGGTGGCTCACATCTGTAAATCCCAACACTTTGGGAGGCAAAGGCAAGAGGATTACCTGAGCCCAAGGGTTCAACACCAGCCTGGACAACATAGAAAGACCTCATTTCTACAATAAATTTAAAAAATTACGTAGGCGTGGTGACACACACCTGTAGTTCCAGCTACTTGGAAGGCTGAGGTAGAAAGATCACCTAAGCCCAACAGGTCAAAGCTGCAGTAGCTGTACTCCAGCCTGGGTGACAGAGTGAGACTTCAACTTAAAAATTATAATAATAAAATAAATTAATTAAAATGTACAGACTGAATGTTTGATGATATTACTGAATGAGTGTTGAGATATGACAATTGTATTAGAGTTTATAGGAAAATGTCATTGTTTTAGCTAATGTTTGTTTAGTTAGGGATGAGGTGTCATGATATTTATAGTCTGCATTCAGATCATTTGGCAAAATGGAAATATGTGCATACAGATGGAAAGTCAGAATGGGATGGCAAGATGTGAACAGCTGCTGAGTCTTGGTGGTGGCAGTATACTTTGTGCTGTTCTTTCAATTCTAATATGGATTTAAAATTTTTCAAAATAAAAAAGTAAAATAAAATTATTATCTCTCTAAAGCAGTTACAGTCACTATGACACTATGACACTAGAAAATACCTATGTGATCACAACCTGAAAACCAAAGACTGACTTCTCTTCCAAACTGCCACATCATAAAGTTGTCCAAATATTCCTCTCAATGCCTGCCAAGCGAAGAAACCAGGAGAGTGACTTTTGAACGACTTTGGTTTTCAGAGAACAATCAGCCAGGGGTATAAGCAAAGTTCCTTCTCAGGAACCAGCACCCAGGATTAAAGCCTAGAATTTCAGGAGTCTGCTGACAGGGAAGATGTTTTAAATATTTTTAGGCAAATACAACTGTGATCACATCCCACTGGTACTCCATAGCCCTGAACATCTATAGTAATTAACACAGCTGTTCCTCTGCCCTCCCAGCCTCACCCCAATTCATTCTCAGACAGAAATAGATAATCTGGCTTGCAAACTGTATTTATGAATATGGTCTGATATCATTCATACAACAGTTGGCTGGGGCCAGAGTTCCAGGCGCTGTGACCTACATTGGGAAATCTCACACAAACAGCTTTACAGTACATAGCATGCCACTTCGATTTCTACTGGACTGTGAGAACAGAGACCACCAGTGAGTGATACACACATCATTTGATGGGTCTGAAAAAAGAGAGACAATTTCCCATCAACAGAGCATCCTTATGAGTCTTTTCTCTGCACAACACCCCTCTTTAAATATGCTTCAATGTCAGAAACAAAGGAGAGAATCCCAAGTAATTGCCATGGTTCCAAAGAGGGAGGGAGGGAAGAAAGAAAAGAGGTAGAAGGAGAGAAGGAATGGGAGGAGGACCTATTTTATGTGAGTATCATTATGTGCAGGTTTCACAAGTTATCTTACACACTACGAAGCCATTAAATTAAACATTCTTAATCCATTAAGTTAAAGATTCATCTCTCCAGTTGACCACAGCTCTCATTTTTAAAGATGTGGTGCGCAGCACACCTGCTTAAAAATATTTGGGGGAGAGAGTTCTAGGTCGATCACCAAATATTTCTAATCTCCATAATTCCATAAACAATTATAATTTTCACACTCAACTGTTTTCATTCTGCCTCACTGTAGTCTTCCAGCTGCTGTTCAAAAGTGATTATAAATAATGGGGCTATAAAAGCCATTCAGTAATTAGGACACTCACTGGCCATATGCCAATCTCAACAATGGAAGGTGATTTATGTAAGACAACCCCATCACATCTGCCAGCCTGGTTCCCCCTCTGATGGGCTCTCTGGTCACAGATTAACATTGCTCTTAACGGCCATTTTTTTTTTTCTTGATTGGAGAGCAGATTGGCAACCCAAAGGGTTATAGCTTTTTAGACTTTATATGGATAGAAGTAAGGAAGGAAAGGAGGATGGGAGGGAGGGAGGGAGGGAAAGAAAGGCAAGAAGCCATGTTCAGTCTTGCCATTTCACATATCCAGAGAAAGGAAGGAAAGCACATAACAAAATTGACAGGATCAGGTAAAAGTCTTGGCCTGTGCCACAATAGGAAAGAACTAAGTGAAATCCAAGGACAAAAACACTCAGAACTACCCAGCCATATCTTATCTTGTCCCTTCAACACACACAAGCTTAAGTCCCTTGCATGCTTCACCAAGTGTTTCTCAACAGAAATACAACTATCACCTTGGGCAGGACAATTCTTTGTTGTTGTGGGTTTGCCCCACGAACCTCTAGAAATTCGGCATTCCTGTCCTTGAAGGCTCCAAAATAAATGCATGGCATGCTCCCCAGTCAATGCAACAACCCTAGTGTGGCAATCTCACCCAGGAAATGAGTACATGTATAATAATCAAGGACAGTTATACTTAACTGTTAAGTATAACTGCCCATTACCACATAAATTGACCCTTCTTTCTTATTCTTCTTTTAGATCCAAGAACATATTAGAAAAGAAAATTGCAAAAGAGCCCATAATGGGGTGATTCCAAATGGCTAAGACTATATTTGAGATGCGCATGCTTAAATATACACATGTCTTCTAGTATAGGGATACTGACCTATAAGCAGCACAGCTTAGTGCTGGGAACACAGTTTTGAAACAGTATTTATCATGGCTCAACAGAAGCCCTCTCTGACACCTCTATCTAAAATATGCTGTTCCACCAGTGTCTACTCTGTTGCTCTGGTTTATTGAATTTACAGCAGTTATCTTTCTTTGAAATGATCTTATTTATTTTCCTTTTTCTTGTTTATAATCTGTTAACCAACCCCCCACCTTATGAGAGTCTCCTATGAGATCTGAGGTCCTCTCAGCCTAGAAGAGACTCCCTTGCCCTACAGGAGGAGTTAGTACTAAGTGACTGACTAAGCAAATAAACAAAGGAGAATAATACTAATTAAAAAACACAAGCAGTGGCTAGAGCAGAACTAGGCAGACCTATGTTCCCATCCTGATTTTGCCATTTGCTGCCTCTGTGCTTTCTTGGGCAAGTTACTTAATCACTCTGGGTCTCAATTTCTTCATCGTGGTGATAAGAATAGCACCCACCTGACAGAGCTGTCATGAAGACCGAAAAAGAATGCGCAATGTAATGTTCACTATGAATGAGCTACCCTCCCGCTCATCATCTGACTTGAAAGTAATGCGTTTCAAAAACACCTTCCGGAAAATGTTGTTCTCCAAGAAGAAATTTTTTTTCTAAGATTCATGATTATGACTTGGTGTATAAAACAAATGAATTAAACAAGCCAACCTTTCCAAATCTCCAGACGGCAAACCAATTAAAAACGATGTGTTAACACCAGATTGCTTTCATACTCCCACTTCTGTTGGTAGTATACGTATGGACAAAGGTGTGCCAGCCAAGACAGGATTTCCTTTCAGGTTTGGATGAACTATAATAACAGCGCACATTGGCAAGCAGTTGCTCTCCTCCCCTTTAGCCCAGCACCAGGCATCAGGGAATCTTGCATTCATGTTTTATTTCACCATTTCTTGATATGCCCTTTTTATCGCATTATGTAGTTTATTCATTATTTTAATTTGCACTGACCTGATGACTCATGATGTTGGGCATCTTGTTAAGTGCTAATGAAAGTGTCTTTCACTCACAAAGTTTCTATTCAACAGTTGTTCATCCATTTATACTAGGTAGTCTTCTTAATATTGACTCATAAGCATCCCTTATATATCCTGGATACCAGTCCTTTGCAGAAACATATTTTTCAAATATTCTCTCCCAGTCTGTGGCTGCTAATTCATTTTCTTAATAACGACTTTTGATGAGACATTTTTAATGTCTAAATGAAGTCCAATTTGTCCATTTTTATGGTTATCTTTTCTCTACTATTTTATTGCAGATGAGTCAGAAAACAACATAATGAATTAGAATAACTCTGGGCAATGGTCAGGAGGCCTGGATTCAAGACCTAAAACTGTGGGTATCGTGTTTGGGAAGTTACCCTTTGAGGGTTAATTTCAGGTTAACTTGACTATGGCTACAGATGCCAAGTTAAACAGTATTCTGGGTGTTTCTGTGAGGGTCTTTTTGGATGACTTTAACATTCAAATCAAAGACTGAATAAAGCAGATTGCCCTCCCTAATATGAGTGGGCCTTGTCCAATCAGTATAACTGTGGTAAGGGGCAGTTATACTTAACAGTTAAGTATAACTGGGTCCTTGATTATTATACATGTACCCATTTCCCGGGTGAGACTGCCACACTAGGATTGCTGCAGTGACTGGGGAGCATGCCATGCATTTGGTTTGGAGCCTCCAAGAACAGGGATGCTGAATTTCTAGAGGGTCATGGGGCAAACGCACAACAACAAAGACTTGCCCTAAATAAAAGATAAGAGCTAATTCTTTCCCTGAGTAAAAGTGAATTGCTCCTGCCTGACTGCTTTGAGCTGAGAGTCAGTTTTCTTCTGCCTTCAAACTAAAGCTGAAACATGGGCTCTTCCTACCCCTCAAGCATGCTAGCCTTCAGACTGGAAGTACCACCGGCTCCTCCAGGTCTCTAGCTTGCCAAGCAAAGGTCTTGGGCTGTGCTAGCCTCCATAATGGTGTGAGCCAATTCTTTATAATAAATTCTTCCTCTCTCTATATACATCCTATTTGTGCTGTTTCCCTAGAGAACTCTGACTAATACATCATCTATCTCCTTTAGCTCCAACACAGCATGAAGCATGAAGCATTCTACTCAGTATTTAATGAATATTGTTGGAATGTCTAATACATTGGCCCTAATTCACATAATTGTAAATGAGTAGGTTAGATTCGACAACCCCAAAGGCCTCCCCATTCTAAAAACCTTTGATGCTTATCTTGGTCTCACCTTTCCATTCCAGTGACTCCTTTTCCCTTGGGTGTCCTCTACTAAAATTAATTCAGCTGTTCCTCTCAGAAGAAGTGACAAAGTGCCCTCCTAGCTAATCAGCTCAGAAGTTATCCTAACAGGCTTCTGCTTCATAGAAACCTGTTCTGGCTTGATGCCCCACTCCTTTTTTGGAAGCAATGCTAAAGAGTTCAAACAATTCAAAGTTGTTTGAGTGTTTACTCACAACAAGGGTTGCAGCTGCTGAATTCTCTCAGCTTCTCTTCCAAATATATTGCTTATATACAGACATATTTGTCCCACTCCTAAAATAACACTTTAAAACTGCATCAAAGGCACCAAATGTGCCAATAAACGTAGCTTCTGAGTGCTCCCATTGGGCAAGCAAGTCCCTGACACTCTAGAGTTATCAAAAACACAAAAGGGGAAAAACATTTGTCAGAGGAACAAATTGAAGCATGTCCACACCTCAGCCTTTGGGAACTGTGACACCCTCTTCCTTGTTGCTTGATTTCAGACCAATCCTTATGAGAGAGAAATTTATCTTTAGAAATGTAAGTGACTTTAAATAGATTTTGCAACAGCCTTTGAGACCAACCCACACCCTAGGAAGATGCCAAACCACAACAGAGAAGTTTTACTTTATGAGAAGCCTATATTTAAAAAAAAGAAAGAAAGAAAAAGAAAATTAGGTAACAGCGACTGAGAGGTATAGTAAGAACCTGTAGGAAGTCAGTTCACTAAACTGCCACAAGGCTCTAACAGCAAAAGCACAGAGCTGCTCTCTCCTCGGGTCCTGCAGTAGTCTAGTAACAAGGCAGCAGGCAGCCGGGCTCGGTGCCTCAGCCTGTAAATCCTCGCTTGGGGAGGCTGAGGTGAGTGGATTGCCTGAGCCCGCAGGTTCGAGACCCGCCTGGGCAACTTGGCGAGACCTCATCTCTACAATTAAAAAAAAAAAAAAAAAACAGAAACAAGGCACCTGAACGAGACATATTTGTGTACCTAACCCTTAACTGTACCCCACAATATCACAATAAAAATATTGAATAATGGAGAAAAAAAAAAAGAAACATGGCACCAGGCGGACTTACTCACAATGTAAGTGGAAACTGAATGTTGTTACCTCTAAGATAGGGGTCTGAACCTCAATGAACATTAGAATCACCTGGGGCATGTCTAAAATAATACTAATGCCAAGGCCCCCACCTCAGACCAATTTGGTGAGGATCTAAGAAGCGCTAGGCATTGGCATTTTTTCCTACTCTCTGTTAGTGATTCCAATGTGTAGCCAAGGTTGTAAGCTTACCCTGAAATCACAGAACATTTCCTAATTGTCAGAACATCTATGTAGAACCTTCTGTTTATAAAGCATACTGTATAATCCCCTAAGAGGAAGAGCCCTTAGCTTCAAAAAAGAAATATAAGACTCTGAACCAGGTACAGAGTGGAATGGGAGTGAGGAACATCAATGAGATAAGAAAGTGAAAAAAATCCTAACACTCTCTTAGAGGCACAGCCCTGGGAATTTAAATTGTATTTCTGACTGCCCTGACTAGGGAAGAAAACTCAAATTAGCTGGGTAGAAATTTTGTCTCAAAGGATCAGGAGACTCTGAGTGACCTGTACTTTGATGTCTCTCACTGTGGCTCAGCCACATTTTCACTTTCACACCAATTCCTGAGAAATGTCCTAAGTAACTTCTATGTAGTTTGAAGAACAGACATCAAATGCAAAGGGTGGGCTATGGGCTGAAGGAACCAAGGTTTCCGCCTGGCTGTGATGGATGACAAAGAGCAAGGTGAGAAAGGGCCTGCTGGGAGCACAAATGCAGGGCTTTCCCACACTGGAATCATCATAATGATGCCTTAAAAGTTGCACAGGCTGACTTCTGAAGCCGCACAGAGCACCAACGCATTTAGAAAGAGCTACAGGAGATGGAATAACAAATTGAAGGCTCCTCAAAATTAAACACAACTCAACATGACTGCTGTGAGCTAGGTAATTATTTCGTTGATGGATTCTACACTCAAGCTAATACTGAGCCGTGCGTTACCTCAAAAGGTTTCAAGCACCAGCACCAATGAATGCTTACAGCCACTCCCATATTCGGATCAAGCCCTTACAGTGCTCATGGGAACAAACAGTTTCCATTAATGAGATATTATTCTGCCACTGGTCAAAGATACAGGTACTATGACAATCATACCTTCTGTACAAGACTCCCAGGGAATGAAAAGACTTTGAGAATGTTCCATCAGCAAACTAAAAATATTTGAGCCTAGCTGAAAAACTACTTTCTTCAGTCAAATACCAAAATTTTGAATGAAGTGTTTATATACTGACTTACCTAGACATCTGCCCTGTCTATAACTTTGATATATAAGCTCTATTTATACACACTGAAGTCGCACTGGTATCTTAACAGTTCACGCAAAATCAAATTATAAAAGTAAACCATTATACTTTCTTTCCCTTTTCATGGTAAAAGAAGGCTATCTTAACATTTGCTTTACTCCCCATAATTAGAAAGATTCTAGAAAGAGAAACAGGCTTGAGCAGAGAATAGCTTTTCAAAAAATAAAGTTCCTTATATAAAAGAATAACAATCAAAGAATAAAGCTCCAGCTCTCATTTGATAGGTATCACCTGCCTGGAAATAAAATCATACTTAGTGCTTTCTCTAGAGAAGGCTTCTGTTCCAAAACGAGGGTCTAATGTTTTGAGTGGTGCAAGCCAAATCAGCTTGGAGAAACAGAAGGCTCTGCTAAGCTTTAGCAGAACAAGCCCTAACATAATATGCCAAAGAACACGTTTGACAAAACAGAAGTAGAAAAATATTTTCAAAATCAGTTCTTGGCTTAAATATAGTATTTGGCACCTCAAGTAAACACAGAGAAGATCTAACTTGGTTAGAAAGCCATGTGACTTTCTGAACTGCAGCAGGCCAGATGGTGGAGTGGGTTATTCATTTCTCGACTTATCACCCTCTCTGCCCTTCCATTGGTGACTTCTCAGTTCAGGGTCCCTTAGAAGAACTGGAAAGAAAAGAACTGGATACATGTATACAACCAGTTTTCTTAGTAATTACTATCTTTTTTAAAACCACGTTACTAACAAACGCTTCATGCCAACTCAGTGGCACTTGTTATTAGGTGTTCTGAATTATATAGCCAGATAAATGTCAATAGTGATCTACGAAAAGTAAAGGGGTAACATTTCCCTTTCTGGCAAAATGAGGCAGATGTACATTTCCCTATTCCTCCCACCAAGAACAACTATAGACCTTGAATCTATAAAACAAACAAGACTCTGAAATGTAAAGAGAAGAAGGCAGACCAGTGAGGGACCCCAGACCAGATGGCAACATGGAGATTTCTTTACGGGTTTTCTTTATGTCTCTTATATCCCAGAACTGGAGCTGAAGAAGCCTGGAAATGGTAAAAACCAATGGAGTAAAGGGAGGGAAAGGCTAAAAAAATGTGTGCTCTCTCTAGCTAAAGAACCAGGGAAGAGGTAGACTGGCAAAATAGAAAACTGTTAGACAATAATTATTCTATTTCAGCCAAAAAGACTGTGGTTTCACTAACCCAAGCCAGCAATGACTGAGTAGGAAGCCTAGACCTTCCACCCTTTCCAGGCTGTGATGGGGTACCCCAGTCTCTGCTCCACAGAGATTGAGCAGAGACAGGCTTTTCAACTCCGCTGGGTGGAATCTCTTCTCCCCATACTCTCCCTCTCCCATCATTGGAGGCTACATATGAATTCAACACTCCTGCCCTACCCAAGTAATACAAAGTCACTCTCCCCATTGAATGTCAACAAAAGAAGAAGAGCGAGAAACATGAGCTTCTACCCCCACTAGGCTGAAACAAGGAGTCATACCCCCCTCCTTCTACCCAAGTGATGTCAAACAAAACCATTTAAAGCAGGCTTAAAATTAATTCAGTCTCATAATATAATATCCAAAATGCACAGATTTTAATGAAAAATCAATCAGTATACCAAGAATAAAAAAAAAATCTCAAGCCGGGCTCGGTGGCTCAGCCTGTAATCCCGCGCTTTGGGAGGCTGAGGTGAGTGGATTGCCTGAGCCCGCAGGTTCGAGACCTGCCTGGGCAACTTGGCGAGACCTCATCTCTACAATAAATCAAAAAAATAAATTTAGCCAGGTGTGGTAGCGCGCACCTGTAGTTCCAGCTACTTGGAAGGCTGAGGCGGAAGGATCACCAGAGCCCAGCAGGTCAAGGCTGCAGTGGCCAGGAGCGGCCACTGCACTCCAGTCTGGGTGACAGAGTGAGACTCCGAATCAAAAAAAAAAAAAAAAAAACTCAACCACAGTGAAAAAAAAATCAATAGACACCAATACTGAGATGACAGGGACATTACTGCCT
>CAUYQG010033232.1:0-17963 GCA_963574415.1 Tarsius wallacei
AAAACATTCCATGCTCATGGATTGGAAGAATCAATATTGTCAAGATGTCCATCCTACCCAAGGCAATCTATAGACTCAATGCAGTATCCATCAAATTACCAATATCATCTTTCTAAGACCTGGAGATGACAATACAGAAACTCATGTGGAAACAAAAAAGAGCATGAATAGCCAAAATAATCCTCAGCAAAAGGAAAAAAAAGCATGACTTTTTTTTTTCACACTTCAAGACTTTAAACTTTACTATAAGGCTACAATAATCAAAACAGCTTAGTACTGGTACAAGAATAGGCATATAGACCAATGGAACAGGATAGAGATTTCAGAAGCAAAAACTCAATCTCTCAACCAACTCATCTTTTTGAAAAAACCATCAATAACCACTTGGGAGAGGAGACCTTATTTAGCAAATGGTTCTGGGAAAACTGGCTAACCACATGTAAAGAATGAAATAGGACCTCTACCTATCACCATATACAAAATCAACTCCAAATGAATCAAAGATGTTGATGTAAAACCTTAAACCATAAGAATCTTAGAAGAAAATGCAGGAAACACCCTTATGCACATTGGAGTAGGCAATCAATTCTTAATCAAATCCCCAAAAGCATATGCCATAAAAGATAAGATAGACAAGTAAGACCTCATCAAACTGAAAAGCTTTGCACAGCAAAAGAAATCATCAAGAGAGAAGGGACAGAAACCACAGGATGGGAAAAACAATTACTAATTGTGTATCTGACAAAGACCTGACATCTAGGATCTACAAAGGACTCAAATGAGCCACAAGAAAAAAGAAAAACAGCCCTATTAGAAAACGAACAGAAGACATGAATAAACACTTCTCAAAAGAAGACATACACCAGCAGCCAACGGATACATGAAAAAATGCTCAGCCTCACTAGTCATCAAAGAAATGCAAATCAAAACCACACTGAGATACCACCTAACTCCAGTCAGGATGGCCATCACCAATAACTCAAAAAACAATAGCTCCTATTCTCCTCTTAAAATGGTTGGGGCAATTTTCTTTATTGCACTGCTACCTTATGCCTCTTTTCCCAAGCCCTTTCCACATAAAAATTCTTTCTCCTCTTTGGCCCTTTGAAAAACACTTAAATCCATTATTACTCCTGACTACTTCTTACTCATTAGGCAGCTTTTCCCAATCTGATTCTCATCGCTGCCTTTTCTGTCTGAGTTAAGTGTTCCCCCTGTCTAGTCACATAAGATCCCATACTCATCATATCTTGGAATGCCGTTTTGTATGGCTAATACATTTCTTGTATACCACTTCTAACTATAAGCCCTGTTACATGCATTGTCTCATTAATCATCACAACTCCTCTATCACATAGGTATTATCATAAACTCTGTTTTTTAGAAGAGGACTTTGAAGCATAGAGAACTTTAATAACCTAAGTGTCATAACTAATATATTGAGGACCAATATTTAAACCAAGATCAGAATTCAAGACAGTTCGAACTTCAAATCTAGTTTTTAACCATTCTTCTAACAGCGATAATAACCAAAACAACATAAAACAAAAGAATTTTGTCAATTTATTGGCATTTTTTTGACATTTCAATAAAGCAGTGAAAATTTTGACTTTGCATTGGCACACAGAAATTTGATCATTAATAGTCAATTGTTCCTATATTTAGCTCTAAATTAATAAAATCTCATTTACATTTAAATGTTCAAAAACAACTGAAGTATACAATAATAGAAGAAAATGGCTAAGTAAATTGTGCACTTGATTAAATCATCAACAATTATATTTATGCATTTTAAAGATATAAAAATGCCTGCATGACATTGCTATGCGTAAAGACATAATATAAAAATTAATATGAAGTATTATATTTTGAATATATGGACACATGTGTACATATACACACACACATAAAACTAGTAGCAAGTACACCAAAATATTAGCAGATTTTATTTATTTTTATTTTATTTTATTTTATTTTTTTGAGTTGGAGTCTCACTCTGTCGCCCAGACTGGAGTGCAGTGGCCGCTCCCGGCCACAGCAGCCTCGACCTGCTGGGCCCTGGCGATCCTTCCGCCTCAGCCTTCCAAGGAGCTGGAACTACCACGCCTGGCTAATTTTTTGATTTATTGTAGAGATGAGGTCTCGCTTGCCCAGGCGGGTCTAGAACCCGCAGACTCAGGCAGTCCACTCACCTCAGCCTCCCAAAGGCGTGGGATTACAGGCTGAGCCACCGAGCCCGGCTATATTAGCAGATTTTAAATAGATGCTAGGATTATTGATGATATTATTTTTATTTTCCTATATTTGTCAAACATTCTGTGATAATCTATAATAAAATTTATTTTTATAATTAGAAAAATGAATTAAACATTATCATTAATTGTATGTGTAATTTATGTATGACTTTATGGGCAATATCTTGCTCACAAATTGAGAAAATTTAAAAAATGACACAAGGTGGTTACAAATCATAGGTATAAGTTTGATTATTTTACCTGGAGCAGAAGTGGAATGAACTAGTGTTTCTGGGCAATACCTAACCTAGGTTATGGATTCATAATGAAAGGGAAGCAAAAAGGTAAAGTGCATTGATAGTCCTTTTTTGGTGAATCTTGTCCAAAAGAGAATTTGTTGCCAAGAGACATAACCTTTTAGGGTGGACATAAATTATGTGATAAATGATGAAAGGCACATTTTCAGCTGCAACTGAGAACTTCAGTAGAGAAACTCTGAGCCGAACAGGAAAAGGTTTTGGAAATGCTTATGTTCTCATCAGTGGTTTTCAACAATTCTAATGAGAGATGGTGAGTACCCCAATGACATCCCAGGGAGGAAGAAGGTAATTAGCTTTTTTTTCTGAAAACAAAAATATGCATAATATATGATATGGGAATGTGGTTTCTGAATTTCCGATCATAAAATTCAGCAATTGTGGAGTCATAACTCAATTACAAAAATGTAGACTTGACTGGAACTTGGAATAGGGTGTCCTGCCTTGGTATGGAAGCACTTTTGAAAAACAAATAAATAAATTATATTTATTTATTTATGATTCTATTAATGGTTTTAAATTTTATTTTTAATTTTGCATTAAATCTAAGAACACAGGGATTCATTCGACAGACAACAAAACACAGGTCAACCATACCACAAGCTGATTGAAGAAAAAAAATCAACAGGATCTAAAATTAAGGGTGTACAAATTACAGCTCATAAAACAATGGCAATATACTTCTCTTCATAAAACCCACTAGCTTTTTTCTACCTATTTTTCAAGATGAAATGTGAATCGTACATTCAGTTTGCATTAGAACCCATTAGGAAAAGCATTTCAGCAACTCCTGGTAGGAAATTAAGGATCTGAACAGGGTGAACTAACTCTTTTAAGAAAGCTAAAAAACTATTCTGGAAGAAAGTTTGCAGGGGTGTCAAAGAAGCCAGAGCTTTATTACTGAATCTCAACACCTGTGGATACAAGTCTGTTCAGGCTGCATTGTCCATTATCACGGCACTTGAAATTTAGGCCGTTTAGCCCTGTGAACAACTCCAGTAACATAATTTCGCAGCCATGTTTGTAGTGAGAGGAGTTGCCAACATGAAGCCAGGAAACCTATGTTCATATTCCAGCTTGATTATTTATTAGCTGTATGACATTAAGTGGGTCATCTAACCTCTCTGGACTTATAAAATCATCTATAAAATAAGGATATCTAACTGTTATGAGAATAAAATACAATACTTAGTTCTGGGGTGTTAAATATTTGGGGAAATGTATATGGACAAAAGAAATAACTAGCATGCCTGAGCTCTATTAGAAACAAAAATTAAAAGTCTGCAAGAAAACAGGACTAAATGGCAACAACACTTGCTTTTGGATGATAGGATTATATGTGGGGTTTCTGCATGCTTCTTTTCTTCTTCCTTTACACTTTTATGCACGTTTGTGGAAGTATAGAGATTTCAAGCAACCAGATAAAACAGTATTGGTAGGCAACACTATTGGAATCCCATAAACCCCTTCCCTTCTAGTTACGAAATACGGAGTGGCTCCAATTCCAAATTTTCCCAGTGGTCAGTCTTTGGCATTAGATCAAACACTGCAGTATGTTTTAGAAGGGTGTGAGAAAAGGAAAGCAGACCACTAGAACTTAAGGGCTTTGGCAGTCTGAACTATGAGGCGAGTTTGGAGAGGATGATTTAAAATAAATGAGGAAAAAAAGCCTGTGGCTTTTGGCAAGAGGCACATGAAATACCACTGCACAGCTCTCCCGCCTCTGTGCCCCATCCTGCGCCATTAGGAAGGGGTAGATATTTGCTTGCTTTGGATTCAGTATTTGGCTGTTCTTCAGAATATCCTGTCCATTTCCAAATGAGTACCGGCTTCTTTCAGACCAAATCATAAGACATTTAGAGTTCAGGGTGAAGGCCCAGTGCCACAGCAGCATGGGGAATTCTGGGCCCTTGGGAGGTGTTTATAGTAAGATCTTGTTATTATGAATGTTATTGGTGCTTCCCCTTTACTGACTTGGAATCTCAGAAGACGCTACATCTCATAAAGAGGGCTCCTCTTCTCCACTGTGGAGATTCCCATCTCTTCACGTTCCCACAGGCCCATGGTGTTTCCTGAGAACTGGGTGAAGGAAACACTGGAAGCTCAGTCACTTGTTGGAGGGCAGCCTTTCCCTTCGGCAGTACTAGGAATCAATCTTTTGTTTAGGTAAAACTAGTCCAGCAACTGCTTCCATTTCCATTGTTCTCCAGGGCTGGGATGGGTTTGCAGAAAAGTTATTTCTGAGCAGATGGCAGTGCCGCTTGATGGCTGAATTTCATGCTCACAAGCCAATGAATTTGCCATTTGTGTGTTCACACTATGCACTTCTTTGTACCTGGCACTATTTGCATATTTTTGACAGTGTTGCCTATGGATATGACCCATTTAAACTGTGCCTATATGGGAATCATGGCTCAATTTCTGTCCTGTTCCAAACTTACTGCAGGAGAGTCCACCACCAGCCTTTTCATAGTAGGCAAGCAAATAGGTTTTTTATAGATTTTTAAAAAATAGCTATGACATTTCTTGAAATAAAATATTGCATACAATTCAAGATGTATGTCAGTCAATGAAGAGATGCAAGAAACCAGGGGTGGAATCCTAGATTGAGGGAAGAGATTATAAAATGTAAAGAGAAAGAATGCCCACTCTTGAAAGGTTTCAGTTCTCAGAGTTCTGTTCCAAAATCTTATCTCATATTACCTGCTCCCTCTGCTGAATTCCATCACCCTCATCTTTTCAGAGTCTTCCTCTTTGCTGATCATCTACATGTGAATCTACATTTTAAATCTTAACCTGTTTCCATATTTTCCATTTCCTTCCACCCAGATAGTATTTCTGGAAAAAGACGCATGAAAGCTCATCAAATTTAGAATATACAAAACCATCATCTTCCTTCCTAAACTTTATTTGTCTGCCTTTTCTATGAAGTTTACATTATCATCATCCATCCAACTTACCCCATTAAAACATCTTAAAGTTTTTCTTGTATCTTCCTCACAGCTAATCAATCATCAAGTCTTTATAATGATACCACTGACATTTGTCACATTATCCCCCTTCTTGCTACCCACCACTATTTCCCTTATCAAGTTTTCATCATCTCATCTCATTTAGCACAAGAATTTTCTAAGTCGTATCCTTAGTACATGCCCAGTATGTCACCAATATTATCTTTCAAAGTCATAGATTTGATTACATCAAATTATATGTAAAAATTGCCCAAAACTTCCACAGTTAATAACAAGGTTCTCCAGGGCAGATGGCTCAGCCAACACTTCAGAATTGAAAACAAAAACTCATACACAATGCCTACCAACCTGGTTATGTTAACTAATTTTCTTTTTAATTTTTAGCCACCTCTCTGTTCTCCTGCCTGGCCCCATGTTTGCATTCCCACATGTGGGCCTCTTCCATGTTCTTAGACCTCTGCATTCTCACTCCCCCATCTTCATTCATTCTGATTCATATTCCTGGAAATTATAGCCTTCCTCCTAGACAGAATTAATTGCTTTTTCATCTATGTTTCCAGAGAAATTTATATATTCATCTCTTATAGCACTCTTTGTCCTACATCTTTATTATTTATGTGTCTACCTCTCCTGTAAGTTTTAATGGCTCAAGGACAAAGATTGACCCTTACTTATCTTTATATCTCAGGGCATGTGCTGTGTGTGGGCCAGAGAGGAAGTGCTCTAGGACTATTCTCTGAAATGAATTAAGAAAATGCCTTTGTTGCTTGTGATGAATCAGAAAGCCACCTGACTAGAGCTTCAAAACCACAAATCCTCAACTTGTTACTGCTGCACTGAACACAACTGAAAGATATGTTATGGGGTCCAGAATATTCCAGTGAACTCTACTCATTTATTACCGTAGGGGCTTTTGCCTACAAACCTTGCCCTTGTCTTTTAAACTGAATATGTGCGATTTGAAGACATTTTTGTCTCTAGTCTAAGATTTAACCCATTTATTTTGCCTTGACCCTTGGGATCACATGGGAGCAATGCATAGAAAATGCACTCAAAATAAAGAGACTGATTTTTAATTTGCAGTTTACTGTTACACTCCTTAACACACACATTCACACACACTTCCACGCTTAGTAGATGGGCGTGATTTTTTTCCTTAGTTTTTGACTCATGTCTGTATTCCTTTTCAAGAAGCTGAGATGTGATCTTGAGTATAACTCTGATTTTTATTTTCAAAAAATCTGAATTCTCTATTAGTGGTTGTTGCCATGGCAATACTAAATGCAGCGAAGTATTACCTTTTGTGGAGTGTTCTTTCCTACTTTCTGGGACTCTCGTAAGCTGAGGAACAGAGAATATGAGATTAGAGAGACACAGAAGCTTTTTGAATGGCAAATGATGTGACCAGAGCTAAGCATCAGCAAGATAACAGTGAAAGCCATATGAAAAGTGTATCAGAGCAACACGCTTATCGCAAGGAGACTACAGAAGAAGATGCATGCAAGATGCTTGTTAAGAGGTCCTGAGGTCCTACATGAGAGTAGTGGCAATGGGCAAAGAGAGGTCCGGCAGGGTGGTAGTGACAGTATTAATAATAGAAGTATACATAGTAGTCATCAGCTGTCCTTGGGTTTTACTGACACCTATAAAAGTCACAGTGCCATGTGACTTACATTCATTAAGTTATTGAAAACCTGGATAACAAATTTATGTGATATCCTCTTCATTTTAGATTTAAAAACTAAGGCCTAGAGAGTTAAATAAATTCTATAAGGTCACACACTTCTTAAGTGTCAGAACTGTGTCTTGAGTTTCAGTCTGATGGTCTCCAGAGATTCTGCTTTTCTGCTTAGGAGGTAGGATGAATAAGACGGAGCTTCTAAAAAGGGTATGGATAAATCAGCATTTAACATTCCATCGTAAGGATATACCATACAACATTGGCCCATTCGTGGACAGATGGATGGACCTTGAACACATTATGCTATGTGAAAAGACACAAAAGGTTATATGAGTCCATTTATAGAAAATGTCCAAAGTAAGCAAATCTATAAAGACAGAAAGATTTGTGACTACCAGGGGCTGGGGGAGAGAAAAATGAAGATTGACAGTTAAGGGGTGCAGCATTACTTTGGGGGGTAGATGGAAATGTTCTGGAAAAAGATTGTGGTGGTTATTGCACAACTGTGTGACTATACTATACTTTAAAATGATGGATTTTATAGTATGTGAATTCTGTCTCAATAAAATACACATAATTTTTTTTAAGGGTATAGAACACAAAGGAGGAGGAAGAGCTAAAGGTAAACCCAAAGTTTTGTGCCTGGATGACACAATTTGGTGATCCCATTAGTAGAAGTGGGGGCACAGGAATAGGGAGAAATTGATTTCTTTGTGGGATGAGTTTAGTGCTATGCATGGTGAGCTTGAAACGCCCATGGCACAGCTACAGGAATGTGTGCAATGGCTGTTGCAGATGGGGACTAAAGCCACAGTGTCATTTTCTCAAATGCCTTGAGGACCAAATCTGAATTACAAGAATAGGCATATGGATCCAATCGTCAAAGGCAGATATGAGTTAAAGCTCAATGCTTAGCACCAATTAAAATTCCTGAAGACCCTGAATAATACAGTTCAGCTTTTTTCTCTTTTTGTTTTTAAATGAAGAGTCAGTATGTATTATGTATTATTATAGGATATTTTCTCTACAGTCTTAGACCTGCAAGTCAGTTCCTTCCTTTGTAAAATAATTATTTAGCAATAATTTGCATTTCCTTAGAAAATCATGCAAATTTGGTACTCGGGTATAAGTCCATCTTTTCTGACTTTTTAGCAGTATATCACATAGTATATCTGGTTAGCTCCCCAGATTTTGTTGTCAATGGTATTTAAAAGTTTTTCTTCATGTCTGTGTTAAGCAACATTAGTTGATATTCTCACCTTCTCTGACATATCAAGCACTGTCTTCCTTTTCTTTACTTTTGTATCATTTCTTTTTTCCTTCCTTTTTGTTAAACATACAAGTTTAATTCAGTATGTTGATCAATGGGTAGATTTGCTATCATTTGGCAGGCACACTATAATAATCCCCCAGCTTACTAATTCTACTATACTCTTACAGAAGGGATACACTAATTTGTGATATAATAATAAAATAACATGAAAAAATATAGTACAGTAAATACACAAACCAGTAACATAGTCATTTATTATCATTATCAAGTATTATGTTTGGCACATAATTGTATGTGCTATACATACAATTGTATTATTTTGTGATATAAAGACTAGAAAAGGGGACATTCATAAATATCTTGAAGTAAATATTTTCAAGAGATTCATTGTTACATGCAATTTAACCATAAAGACTCAGAGCACTACTCAAAAAAATTTTTTTTGAATATACAGTCACATGCCACAGAAGGTATTTTGGTCAACGACAGACTGCACATACGGCAGGGATAACATGAGATTATAATGAAGCTGGAAGCTCCTATTGCCTAGTGACGTTATATCTACCATAATGCCATAATGTGCCACTCATTACTCATATGTTTGTGGTGATGCTGGTGTAAACAAATCTATTGTGCTTTCAGTCATAAGAAAGTGTAGTACATACAATTCTGTGTTGTACATAATACTTACTAGTAATATTAAATGGCGATGTTACTGGTTTATGCATTTCCTGTACTATTTATTGCCTTTTTAAAATTTTTTTAGAGACGGTCTTGCTATGTTGCCCTATCTGGTCTCGAACTCCTAGGCTCAAGCAACTCTTTTACCTCACCTCCCTGGTAGCTGGAACTTCAGGCACGCACTAAAGCACCCCAATTTGGTATTTTAGAGTGTACTCTTTCTATTTACAAAAGTTGATTGTAAAACAGCCTCAGGCATGTCCTTCAGGAGGTATTCCAGAAGAAAGCATTGCTATAATAAGAGATGACCATTTCATGCATGTTATTGCCCCTGAAGACCCTCCAGTGGGACAAGAGGTGGGGCTAGAAGACCATGACCTTGATGGTCCTGACGCTGTGTAGTCCTAGGCTAAAATGTGTGTTTGTGTCTTAGATTTAAACAAAAAAAGTGTAAAAAGTAAAAACTAAAAACAGAAAATTAAAATGTAGAAAAAGTTTATAGAATAAGGATATAAAGAAAGAAAATATCTTTCTACAACTATATAATTTGTGTTTTGAGCTAAGTTTTACCTCAAAAGAGTCAAAATTTAAACAAATTAAAGTTTATAAAGCAAAAATATTATGATAAGCTTTGTTAATTTATTAATAAAGAAAGAAAATGTTTTAACAAATTTAGTGTATCCTAAGCATACAGTGTTTATAAAGCTTACGGTGGTGTTCAGTAATGTCCTAAACCTTCACATTCACTCACCACTCACTCACTAACTCACCCAGAGCAACTTTCAGTCTTGCAGACTCTATTCATGATAAGTGCCCTATGCAAGTGTACCATTTTTTATCCTTTTTACCATCTTTTTTACTATACCTTTTCTATGTTTAGATATGTTTTGTTACACAAATACGTATCATTGTGTTACAATTTCCTGCAGTATTCAGTACAAATACATGCTGTACAGGTTTGTAATGTAGGAGCAACAGGTTATATCATATAGCCAGGCTGTGTAGTAGGCTATACTATCTAAGTTTGTGCAGGTGCACTCTATGATATTCACACGACAAAACTGCCCAATGATGCATTTCTCAGAATATGTTCCTGTCGTTAAGTGACACATGACTATTTAGAAGGAAAAGTAAGTGGATGAAGGGTAGATGGAAGTTTCCAGTTTTAATAGACTTATAGATTAGATTTATGTGAATTTCATTTCAGCCTAATTCAACAAATATTTTTGAACATCTATGTATTACACAAAAAAATACTCTTCTTATTAGCATGCAGAATATAAAGAAGAAAAAGGCATCCTGTCTCTGTCCTAAAGAAGTTTTTATTCAAACAATGGATTCGAATTGGCAAACTCATGGAACATGTTCCATATGTTCTAATTCCTTCTGCATGACAGGAAAGGTTAATCATTATGGCATTATTTTCCAATGAACTGGACAACAGTTCACTCTTTTTTAATACTGTGATCCAGACATTATCACCAATCAATCTAATTTGGCGCATGAAATAAAACCTATTTATCCCCCAGGGCTAGATAGATGCATACAAATTAAAATTTCAGGGAGATTTTATTAGTGCTACATAGAGAATCAATATCATCTATCAGGAAGAGAGAGGATGAGAGGTTAATTTGAAATGAAGGTTTTTCAGAAATACCCCATGGAGAAAGTGGCATTGAGCTAGACACTGAAGGATGATGAGTACATCATGGACCCATTCATTTTTGACAACTTACAGATTTCCTAGTATATCAGGCACTATGCTGAGTATTATCTCAGTGCTGTATTTGATTCAAGTTCTATTTCCACTGTTGAGTTTCACTAGAAAAATTTAGAAAATCCCTGAAACTCTATGGACCTAAGTTTCCTCATCAGCTCAGTAAGGATACAAGATGAGATCTTAGCAGACCTTGTGGCTCTTTAAACTCTGTGACGCTGTGAAAATTATTCTGACCAGAAGCATGATAAGGTCAATGGCCAACACCCTGTTTCAGTATTCCCTAATGCACATTATATTATAGCCTAGGAAAATATCTAATGTCTCTGCTTGCAGTCCAGGAGTGAGGCAAAAATGAATGTGGTCAAGATGGAGCACAAATTCTATCCCCTTTCACTAAGGATTCAGGGCTGAGGATGGAAGGTCTTTCTGCATATCAGTGTTTGGGTAACTGCTAATTGGGTAACTGCTAATACTAATTCATAGTAGGTCAATTGCTAAAGAAAACAATCTCTACTTTCAGTGCCTTAGCAACAGAAAGATGGGACTCTGTACAACCCAGTCACTTGGAGACCTAGGATTCTTCTCCTGTGTATCTTGGCCATGCCTAGGGCCCCAGAGTCCTCTGGCAAATCTCCTATATGCAGACATCCAATAGGGAAGTTGCCATGCGGAAGGCATACCTTCTCTTAACAGCTTCACCGTAGATGTGACACAAATCACTTTCACCCTCATTTTATTAGTGAGAATTTGTTTCAAGACTACACATAGAGAGAGGCAAGAGTGATAGAAGTATAATATAGCTGAATGCAGAGGAAAAATTAATAGAATTTGGTGAATATATGTCATTTTCTCTATCACACTCTGTCTGGTACTTTGTGGATCACATTTTTGTCTCAACACTCAAAATATCTATTCTCCTTTCTGGAAGTTTAGAATGGAAAGAGATGCTCTTAACATTGTAGAGGATAGAATTTCTTCATTATGCTAGAAACTTTCCTGAAAGAGCTATGGTTAAGCAAAGCCTTCCCAACATGTTTCTTTTCATAATGAATTATCCAAGTCCATGATGAACAGTCTTCAGGACGGGCAAAGTAACAGCCCCCCCAAAGTAGCCATTCTCTAATCTCCAGAATCTATGTATATGCTACTTTACACGAAAAAATATGTGATTAAAGATCTTGAGATGGGTGGATTATCCTGGATTATTCAGGGGAGCCTAATATAATCTCAAGGTGCTTTATAAGTGAAAGGGTGGCAGGAGAGTTAGAGTCAAAGAACAAGATGTGATGACAGAAGCAGAGATCAGAGCCACGTGATACGAGAAAGACTTCACTGGCCACTTTGAAGACGAATGGAGGCTCCATATGCCAAAGAATGTGTGCAACCTCTAGAGTTTAAAAGCCAAGGAAACAGAATAGAACAGTTCTGCTGATACATTGGCATTAGCACAGCAAACCCAGAGGCTACCAAACTTTTGGAGCAGTATGATAATAGTTTTGTGTTGTTTGAAGTCACAAGTCTATGGTCATTTATTACAGCAGTATTATGAAACTAACACAGGTACAGGACCAAAATTGATCATAGGTAATATGTATTGAGTGCACACTGTGTTGCAGGCATGGATCCACATCTTACAGTTGTTAACTCGTTTAATTCTCAAAGTAAACCTATGAAGCACATATTATTCTTAGTCTCATAAGGCATTGAGGAAATGGGTACAGAAAGGATAGGAAACTTTTCCTAAGTTATATAACTAGCAAGCAAAAGAATAAATATATCTCCACCATGGGGATCATATCATGAAAGACAAAGTTTTATATGATAGATTGACCAAAACACACACACACACACACACACACACACACCCCTCACAATATTTTGCAACTCCATCCTTCAAAAACCAACAAGTTGAGATTGCTAATATCATTTTCAGCAAACCTGTAAGGGGAAAAACCAACTCACGTTGTTAGCAGTCTATTTTCCCATCCCTAAAATCTGGGCTTTTTCACATGACTTCTTTGTCTAATAGGACACCAGCAAACATGATGAAAGCAGAAGTCTGAAAAAGTGCTTGCACACTGGTTTGCCTTTCTTGCTGTTTTTTGAAACGCAGTTACCATGGGGAAAAAAAGCCAAGGCTAACTTATCAAATGTTGGTGACATGAGTCCAGTTGCCCCTGTTACCCTACCCAAACTCCAGACCTGTGAATAAGGCCATGTAGGACCAACAAGTCCCCCCCACCCCCAACCAGCCCTCTAGCTGACTATACCACATGAGTGAGCCTAAATAGAACCTGCAGAAGAACCAGCCAGTGCAGTCCAGACCAAATTGCCTTCCCCACAATATCATGAACTAGTAAATGATGAATGTTTTAAACCACTAAGTTTCAGGGTACTTTGTTACACAGCAAAATCTAACTCAAAAAAAATGAACCACTGAGGAGTTATAGCACTTTGGGAATCATAGTCAATGTCCCAGGCTTTCTCAGCTAACTCTTGACTGGCTTGTGAGGAATTAGTACTGGGGTTGATGAAACTAGTTCACGCCCCTCCAAGCCTCTTAATAGGTTTTCTGAAAATAAAAGTAGCAATCTCAACCACTGTTCTTTTATGCAAAAAGGCATTGCGCTACTTTTAACCAATATGGTAACTGGCATATTAGGAATATTATATGTAAGAAAAAATGTAAGCATCTATTTAGCATGAACAATGTCTACAGTTTTATTTAAGTGCCTAGTAATTCTGTGAAGATCTTTGTGTCTTTTTGCCGTAGTTCTTCAGTTTCTACTTTAAAATATTTAAGACAAATATTTTAAATAGAAAAAGTAATTGCATATCTCAGTACATCAGAAAGCAGTTTCTGATGGGAGAGGAGGATGGGATATAAAGAAGGTTTTCTAGGAGTATGGAAGAATTACAGGACCCAAACAGAAAAGTCCCATGATTGTTGCTGCTGTCTCAATCTAATTTATTATAGTGCATTTTTGATCCAAAGCCAGCCTATTTCCATATCTGAGATTTCTAAATGTTAAAGATGAAAACTCATGATTCCATAAACCACACCATTGCAGTTCTTTAACAAAATCCATTCCTTTTTTTCCAAGTAGTTTATATGATCCTAGAGTTCGCCAGAAAATTATATCTTGCCTTTGGTTTCACTGGGGAAATTATGCTCCCCTACTTCCCACAACCTTCTAATGCAACTGTATAAAAATCAAATTGTTTTTCTAGAAGTCCCCAATAATGTTCCACATTTTAAGCAACATACACACACACACACACACACACACACACACACACACACACAGAAGCCTGGGTTCCGGCTCACTCAGTGATTTATGACTAACCCCTTCTGAGCAATTCCTATTTATACATTCATTTGTCCTGTCTCTGGGTGATATATTTTTGGCAACATCACTGGATACAATATAGAGTGTCCCAGTTCTCCCCCTGAATCATAAGAGAACATTTAGCAGAAGTGAAATGATATTGCCTTTTAATTTTCTTGTAGAAATCTATGGTTTGTGTAACATGACTCAGTCCAGTCCTGATTAATGGGGATGCATTTTACTCCCTGCAATAGGCAAGTCCACAGGTATTAAAAGCTCTCACAATCCAAATACTGGAATTAAATGCAAAGCCCCGTGAGCTCAGAATTTACTGCTCTAAGGAAGAGATTACAAAGGAATTGGAAATAAATCCAGTGGTAAATTTAAGGAAGTTCCTGAGCTACTGTTTCCTCCTGCAATGGATTCCTTGTGACTCTGAGTTGATAAACTGCTTGGATAAGAGCTGGTCCCAAAGTAACCTCTGTACTAGGGGTGATGTAAGGAATGACTCCCTGTAACCATGGGAGTATCACATATGAATTTGGGCGATGATGTATTATATACAAGATAGCATTATACCATTGAGACTGTCAACAGTGAGGTCATGCCTGATGTCAGCTGCCCTCAGACAGGAGCCTGGACACAGAAACCGTTCCTCTCAAAGCATCACTCTGACCACATTAGTATCACTGCTCAAACTGTGATAGCTGTGTGATGCCTATGGAAATAACTCAAAAGACCTTAGCCGGATATAAAATTAACCCCCAACATTTAAATTCTCAAACCCCATTTCAGGCACATCCTCTCCTTTTCGTGATCTGCCTTTTTATTCTCCCATCCCACACCAAGCCATTTATATATATATATATATATGTATATATATATAAATGTATAAATGTATATATAAACTGTAATATATATATATTACAGTTTCTTCATCCACTCATGCATTGATGGACACGTAGATTGTTTCCATATCTTAGCTATTATGAGTAATGCAGCAATGAATATGGGAGTGCAGGTATTTAGATGAAGTGGTGATTTCAGTTATTTTGTGTATATACCCTGAAGAGGAATTTCTGGGTTAGATAGCTCTATTTCTATTTTCTTTAGGATACTCTGTACTGTTTGCCATTGTCGCTGCAGCAATCTGCATTCCCACCAACAGTGTATAAAGATTCCCTTTTTTCTGTTTTATACACCCACCAACACTTGTTATCTCTTGTCTTTTTGATAATACCTACTCTAACAGGTGCGGGGTGTTATATAAAAGTGGTTTTGATTTGCCTTTCCTTGATGATTAGTAATGTTGAACACCTTTTCATGTGCCTGTTGGGTATATTTATGTCATCTTTGGAGAAATCTCCATTCAAGTTTTGGCTCATTTTAATTTTTTTTTTACTGCTGCTAACTTGCATAAGCTCTTTATAAATCCTGAATATTAACCTCTTATCTGATATATGATTTGCAAATATGTTTCCCAACAGGTAGGCTGCCTTTTGATTTTGTTGATTATTTCCTTTGCTATACAGAAATGTTTGGTTTGAGTTAGTCTCATTTGTAACCTGGGATTTGGGTGTGATATCCAAGAAATAATTGCCAATGCCAACGTCAGGGGGGTTTTCACCACGTGTTATTCTAGGAGTTTTATTATTTCAGGACTTACATTTAGGGGTTTTTTTCTCCTGCTTTGAATTGATTTGTGTGTGCTGTACTATAAGGGTTGAATTTTATTCTTTTACATATGGAAATCCAGTCATTTCAGCACCATTTATTGAAGACTATCCTTTCCTCATTGTGTCTTTTTGGTACTCTTACTGAAAAGTAGTTGACTGTATATGTTTGGATTCATTTTGGGGCTCTCTATTCTGTTCCACTGGTCTATGTATTTGTTTTTATGACAGTACTATACTGCTTTAATTACTGCAGCTTTGCTATACAATTTTAAATTAGGAAGTATTATGTCTCCAGCTTTTTTTTTTTCCTAAGAATTATTTTGGCTATTCGGGTTTTTTTATGGCTCTGTACAAATTTTAGAATTTTTTTTAAACTTTGGTGAAGAATGCCATTGGGATCTTGGTAGAAATTGAATTTAATCTGTGTATTGCTTTAGGTCGTATGGAGATTTTTTTACAGTATTAATTATTTTGATTCATGAGAATGGAATATCTTTTATTTGTGTCCTTTTCCACTTGTTTTATCAATGTTTTATAGTTCTCAATGCACATATCTTTCATCACCTTGGTTATATTTATTTCTGAGTATATTTATGTTTTTGTAAGTGATAGTTTTTTTTTATTTTTTCGGTGAGATTATTATTTGTACACAGAAATGCCACAGATTTTTTATGTTAATTTTGTACCTTGCAACTTCATTAAATTTATTTATAATATCTAACAGTATCTTGGTGGAGTCTTTAGAAATTTCTACATATACGATAATGGCATATAAAAATAATGGGATAATTTTGCTTTTTTCTTTCTGATTAAAATACCTCTTATTTATTTTTCTTGTCCAATTTCTCCTGGTAGTACTTCTAATACAATGTTGGATATAAGTGTGAGAATGGGCATCTTTGCCTATCAGATATTAGAGGAAAAGTGTTCCCCATTGATTACTATGTTAGCTGGAAAATTTATTGTTGTTGTTTTATAAATGACCTTTGTAATGCTGAGGAACTTTTCTTCTATGCCTAAACCATTGAGACTTTTTGTGATAAAAAATGTTGAACTTTATCAAATGTTTTTTCTGTATTAACTGATATGATCTTACGATTTTTGTCTTTCAGCCCATTAATGTATTCCAAGATTGACTTATATGTTTGGTTGGTTGGTTGGTTTATATGTTAAACCAGCCTTACAAATCAGTAATAAATCTCATTTGGTCATAAGACTTACATTAAACTTCTTATAGCTATAAAAGACTCTTTTACTGATAACTTTGGTTACATACAGAAACTCCAGGCCATTAGACTTTTACCCTCCAGGTACAATTTATATTTTTGACTTCACAGTTTGCATCCTTTTGTATTATGTATTTCTTAATAATTTACTGTAGCTATGGTTATTTTTGACTGATTTGACTTTTAACTTTCATTATTTGTAAATATGATTTACAAAGTACCATAACAAAATGGAGTAATCTGGATTTGACTATTTATTTACATTTACCAGTGAATTATATTCTTTTATATTTTTGAGTGTTAGTAATTATAGTACTTTTGTTTCCACTTGAAAACCTCCCTTAAACATTTCCTGTAAGGCAGGTCTAGTGGTAATGAATTCCCTTAATTTTTACTTATCTGGGAAAGACTTTATTCTCCTTTATTTCCAAAGGACAATTTAGCTAGGTATAGCACTTTGAATATACTATCCCACTCTTTGCTGGGCTGCAAGGTTTATGCTAAGAAATCCACTATTATAGATTGAGCATTCCTTATCCAAAATCTGAAATACTCCAAAATCCAAAACTTTTTGAACACTAACATAATGCTACAAGTGAAGAATTACAAACCTGACCTCATGTGATCAGTCACAGGCAAAATGCAGTCAAAACTTTATTTTGTGCACAAAATCATTAAAAATATTGCATATGAGCCGGGCTCGGTGGCTCAGCCTGTAATCCCGCGCCTTGGGAGGCTGAGGTGAGTGGATTGCCTGAGCCCGCGGGTTCGAGACCTGCCTGGGCAGGCGAAACCTCATCTCTACAATAAATTAAAAAAAAAAAAAGAAAGAAAAAAAATATTGCATATGGAAT
>CAUYQG010033237.1:0-13017 GCA_963574415.1 Tarsius wallacei
ACTTGGTGAGACCTCATCTCTACAATAAATAAAAAAAAATTAGCCAGGAGTGATAGTGCACGCCTGTAGTTCCAGCTACTCGGAAGGCTGAGGCGGAAGGATCGCCGGAGCCCAGCAGGTCGAGGCTGCGGTGGCCGGGAGCGGCCACTGCACTTCAGCCTGGGCAACAGAGTGAGACTCCAACTCAAAAAAAAAGAGAAAAGTCTGTTCAAGCCCTTTGCTAAATTTTTTAATTGGGTTGTTTGTTTTTTATGGTTGAGTTTCAGGAGTTTATATATTCTGGGTGTTAATCCCTTATCAGATATATTATTTGCCAATATTTTATCGCATTGTGTGGGTTGCCTTTTTTCTTTGTCGATAGTCTTCTGATGCACAAAATTTTTAATTTTCATAAAGTTTAATTTGTCAAACTTTTTTTCTTCTTTTATTTTTTTTCTTTTCTTTTAGAGACAAGGTCTTGCCAAGTTGCCCAGGCTGGTTTCCAACCTCTGGGCTCAGGCAATCCTTTTGCCTCTTCCTCCCCAAATGCTGGTATTACAGGCATGAACCACCATACCCAGTACTATTTTTTTTTTTATGTTGTTGCTTTTACTCTTGGCATCATATCCAGGAAATCATTGTCAAATCTAATGGCAAAAAACTTTGCCCCTTTGTTTTTCTTCTGAGAGTCCTACATATATATATATATATATATATATACACACACACACACACATATACATATATATATATATATATATATTTTTTTTCCAGAGTCTCATTCTGTTGCCCAGGCTGGAGTGCAGTGGCACACCCCCTCAATCTGCTGGGCTCAGATGATCTTTCCACTTCAACCTTCCAAGTAGCTGGAACCACAGATGCACACAACCACACCTGGCTAATTTTTTGATTTATTGTAGAGACAAAATCTCGTCAAGTTGCCCAGGCTGGTCTTGAACTTCTGGACTCGAGCAATCCTCTCACCTTTGCCTCCTAAAATGTTGGGATTACTGGTATGCGCCACCGTGCCCTGCAGAGTTTTATAGTTTAACTCTTATGCTTAGATCTTTGATCCATTTTTAGTTCCTTGTTGTATATGGTATTACATATGGCTTCAACTTCATTCTTTTGCACATTGATAACCAGTGTTTTTCAACATAAGTAACAAGCAAATTTTAGGCTAAATTCAATTTGACAGTACAAGCAATCTCATGCTCTACTGTTGGAAAGAAGATACCAATTTGTGTCCTATGTTTTGTAGCATAGGAATAAGTTAAAGACCAAAAAAAAGAAAGCCAAGCTGTTTATTATAATAATTATCTATCTAGCTTGTGGTCTTGTCTGTCCATCTCTTCTTTTTTGGTGGTACCTATGAGTAGTTGCAAACCAGTGTCAAAAATTAAAATATTGGAAAGCTTTGTAAAAAATATCTGGAAATCTACCAAGGGAGAAAACACATTCATAGCATGAAATAAATATGCTGCAGTTGAAGGTAATTGCAGCATACAAAAAAAAAACAAAACAGATAACATATATGTTTTTCCCTAAAACATACAGAGTTCAATTTTTTTCTGGAAAAAATCCTGTTATCATTACTAAAATTCAGATTTATAGCACCAAATTTATATTTTCAAATTTTAAATGCAAGCTTACAAAAGCTGAGATTGCTGTATATTCATGGAGCTCCAGTATATACTAAAATTCTATTAGGACTCAGAGGTCAAGAAGCAAGTACTGTGATATGTCAAGTCTCATCTCCAGGGACAAACTTGCTAGCATCTGGTACTACTCTGAAACTGGCTGACGATTTCACTTCTGCCATTAATGGGAAAAATATCCAGGACAATGAAGTCATAATAGTTTGACTTCCAATTGTTTGTTATTTTTAAAGACAATGATTTAAGGTTTTGAAAACTCCCTAGAAATTCCAAGTTCAGGGCCTTCATGTTGGTGCTTTTCTGTTGGAAAAGAAATATACTTAAGGGCACATCTTTTAAACGGATACATCAATATTGCACAAAACTTTTATATTCCTGTGTGTTTTTATGTGTCACAAAATATATTTTTATACAATTGTTTCAGTAATTTAAGAATGTAAAACCCATTCTTAGCTGGCAGCATACACAAAAACAAGTGGCAGGCTGGGTTTGGTGTGGGGAGTTTGGTCTGTAGTTCTCAGACCCCATGATGCCTTAACATCAAACTCACAAGAGTTATTTTGCTACTCTGTGTGTCTGCAAATTCTTTCCAAACGTGAACGCAAGAGCCCGGTCATCGACATTGACCTCTCACAATGGGAGGAATACCCCTTCCCAGGTAACACCATGATCCTCCACAAGACAGAGATGGAGGAAAGATTGCATGAATCTTATGCTAAGGTGTTTGTCAACACCATGATTATGGATGGACAGTGACTTTGGTATTTGATTTTGATGTGATAAAGGGAGAAGAACCCAGCAAATAGTCAATTCCTCAATTTGATGTAAAGGAAAGAGACATTGAGATTTTTCTTGCTGCCACTTGTGTAGGTGGGAGCAGGCTATGGTCAAACCATAAAATTACTTCAACATCCTTCAATAGCAATAATTCTAATCTTTTTTTTAGCAGTTCAAGTACTATGTTGTTAGTCATGTATTCTAAAACATTTTTCTCTCTCTAACCACATGAAAAGGGTAGACTACCACAAGGGTCTCAAAATTTTGAGTTTCAAATCATAACACGTCTTTAGAAAGCTGGAAGCCAGGGTTATATCCTCACTACCTAGAAATACATTATTGTAATCATCCCTCAAAAAGGGTAACTGTGATCTCCGATAACATATTATAGGAAGTGAAAGAGGCTGTCTTGTCTTCTAGCCATCCTTAAGTTGGTGAACTAAGAGCTTTAAGAATGCATAGCCACCATTTCTTGCTGCCATCACATAGCTAAGAAAGTGGTTGAGTGTGGCCACCAAAAAATAAAAGAGAAGGGAAAACAGAGGCCCAGGAATGAGGATGATTGGAGCCTTCTAACATGTGAAATATCATGCTTAATATCCCAAATAAACAGGAGTCTTACCAATAAAAAAAAAATTAAAAAAACCAAATAGATTCTGTGTTCAGCGCCTATAAACAGACAATAATAGATTAGCTAAACACTCGTCTTCCATCTAGCAACAAATCACTTCTTTGTGATCTATGCCAGGCTGCAGTATCCTAATATTTCTGGTCATAAGAAACACATCTGGAACTTGTCAAAGCAAGTTAAGTTTACAAGATAGTTCCTTGTAGCGAGACCCCTGGCCAATGCATTCTTTCCACCACATTTCCACTGCAGTTTACTCATGAATAGTCACCACGAATATTAAAAATGAAAGATAAGTTCCCTTAAACTTTACATTTTGCTTGAACAAAGTGAGCACTTTATCATAAAAATGGTCTCACAACCAGCATTTCAAAATTTCCTTTTTTCTTTCTTTCTTTCTTTTTTTTTTAGTAAACTGGATTGTTATAGATATAAATGTGCTCATGTGATATGCCTGCTTCCCTCTTTTATGTCATTTTGTGGTTTTTACATTCGCTTTTTTCAATATGAGGATAGAATGCTCCATGAAATAAATTAGAGGGACTAAACATGCTTCTTTCTTTCTTTCTTTTTTTTTTTTGCTGGAGTGCAGTGGCACACTCATGGCCACTGCAGCCTTGACCTGCTAGGCTCCCGTGATCCTTCCACCTCAGACTTCCAAGAGGCTGGGACCACAGACACGTGCTACCATGCCTGGCTACTTTTTTGATTTATTGTAGAGACGAGGTCTTGCCAAGTTGCCCAGGCTGGTCTTGAACCCCTGGGCTCAGGCAATCCTCTCGCCTCCACCTCCCAAAGTGCTGGGATTACAGACATGAGCCACTGCGCCTGGCCTAAACATGCTTCTTAAGGCATCTGCAAAGCTTTGGCATTCTGTTAGGCCCCAGCATCCCAGACTCTTTGCACTAAACAGTTTAGACCTGCCAGTGATGAAAACATTCAGGATGTTAACTTATGGTAAAATACCAATTACTAAAGCCAAGATCTAAGATGGTGTCTTTGTCTGGGTTCCCCTTAAGGCCAGTCACATTTATTAAACAATGTGATTCCAGGGAGCAGGCATACAAGGAAGGAAGGAGGAGACACTAAGGTAAGAATGTGTTAAGGGGTTGGCCAGTCCTATGGATGACCTGTGCAGTCCTGCAGAATCTTCTGAGGAGACTTTTGAAATGTGTTGTAGAGGCCAGAAGCGGTGACTCATGCCTGTAATCCCAGCACTTCGAGAGGCTGAGGCGAAAGGATTGCTTGAACCTGGGAGCTCAAGACCAGCCTGGACAACTTGGTGAGACTTCGTCTCTACAATAAATCAAAAAATTAGCCAGGCGTGGTTGTGCATGCCTGTAGTTCCAGCTACTAGGAAGGCTGAGGCAGAAGGATCATGTAAGCCCAGGAGGTTGAGGCTGCAGTAGCTGTAAGCATGCCACTGCACTCCAGCCTGGGTGACAGAGTGAGACTTCGACTTAAAAAAAAAAAAAGTGAGGTGAGTGAATTGCCTGAGCCCGCGGGTTCGAGACCCACCTGGGCAACTTGGCGAGACCTCATCTCTACAATAAATCAAAAATTAGCCAGGCGTGGTAGTGCGTGCCTGTAGTTCCAGCTACTTGGAAGGCTGAGGCGGAAGGATTGCCAGAGCCCAGCGGGTTGAGGCTGTGGTAGCCGGGAGCGGCCACTGCACTCCAGTCTGGGTGACAGAGTAAGACTCCAACTCAAAAAAAAAAAAAAGTATTTTCCTCCTCAGTTTAAAAGGGGAAGCGAGTATTTATCCATTATTTTCTGTTCCCCATGGGTATCCCCCTTTCCAGGTTGCATACGCTAGAATGCTGAGTAGGTTCCACACAGGGGTGCCAGGGGTTCCCCAGGGCAGACAGCTAGAAGGACACTTCACAGGTTGAAACAAAAGTACTACCAAATGGTTCCTATACAAGAAACAAGTTACTGCAGCAGCAGCTGAAGTGAGAGGTATGGCTAATAGAATTTGAAGTGTGCTGTCAAAAACTGTGAAGTGTTTGAAATTTACCTTGCTTGCAAGCTAACAAGTTAGCTTGCCACAGTTTCATGGATGCCAGCAGAAGACATAAGACTGCAGAATCAGAGACAAAGGACTTCATTACTTATAGCACCACAGACAGCATGAATTTCATGTCCATATTAGTTCTTCTTTCCCCTAATTCCCACTAAGACAACACAGCAGGGGATCCAAGTAGATGTGGCACACAGTGTGAGGAATGGCCAAGGAATTCCAGGTTAATCTGCAACCTTTTGTATGAGGGCCCCAAGCAAACCTGCCCAACATTTTCTCTGGTAGAGACATGACCTTTATTTTACTGGTGCTATAGTTTGAATGTGGTCCCTATAACATTCAAGTGTTGCCAATGTGATAGTATTGGAAAGTGGGGCCAATTAAGAGGTGATTAGGTCATGAGGGCTCCTCTCTTACAAATGGGATTAGGTGCCCTTATAAAATTCATCCCTTTTGCCCGTCTTCCTTCAGCCATGTGAAAACACAGCATTCCTCCCCTGGGTATGATGCAGGCCTCGCCAGACTCCTAATGTTGGTGCCTTGGTCTTGAACTTTCAGCCTTCAGAGCTGTAAGAAAAAAATTTCTATTCTTTACATATTACCCAGTCTGTGGTATTCTGTTATAATGGCACAGACTAAGTTAACTGGACAGCAAACTAATCTGTTCTCTGCCCCAAAGAGAGATATCATCTCATTCTTCCAAAGCTGTCTGTTATACAGCCATCTTTGAAAAGATAGTCTGGAACAAAAGCTATCAGTGACTCCACTCCCAAGATGTGCAGAAATGAGAATCACCTCCCAACACGCACAAGAGGGGTTCAGTACAAGTAGCATTTAGGCAATGATCCTCTTCAAAACTCAATTTAAGAAGTGGTTAGATCATGAGGGTCCACCTTTGTAAATGAATTAATGCTGTCATCACAGAAGTAAGATAGCTATCATGGAATGACTTTGTTATAAAAACAAGATCTCTTTCAAGCTCCCTTGCCCTTCAGCCTGTCATGGATGATGTATCAGGAAGGCCCTCACCAGATGCCAGAACCATGCTCTTGGACTTTCTGGTCTCCAGACCATGAACTGAGTAAACTTTTCTTCATAAAGTACCCAGTCTGTGGTGTTTTGTTATAGCAGTAGGAAGTGGACTATGACACTACTTAAACCTTCTTGTTCATGTAATGATCAAGCAGACCAAAAATACTTATAAGCTATAATATGACAAGAGTATTTTATGTTTTGGGGTAAAAAAGATTCCTTAATTTTTTTTCAATGTCACATTCTTTATAGGGAGCCACAATTTATTTGGTAGATAGCATAGTACAGTGGATAGACTATGAACTTTATGATTAGACTGATTTAATCTCAGCTCTACCACCCGTTAGCTGAGTGACTGTGGGTGGGTGCCCATCTATAAGTGGGCATCATAATAGTTCCTTACCAGGTTCTTCCAAGGGTTAAGTGAGGCAACATGTTGGAAGCTCCTAGAAGAGGCCAGGATACAATAAATATTAGTTTCTGTATTAGTTTCCTGTGGCCGCCATGACAAATGACCACAAGTTGGGTGGCTTACAGCAACACAGGTGTACTTTCTCATTGTTCTGGAGTCCAGAAGTCAGAAATCACGGCGTTAGCAGACTGTGCTCCCTCTGAAGATTCTAGCGGTAAGCCTTCCTTGCTTCTTCCAACTTCTGGGAGCTGCCGGCATTCCTTGGCTTGTGATAGCACTGCTCCAATCTCTCCTCCATCTTCACATGGGATTCTCCTTTTTTCTCCCTGTCTCTCTTCTGCATGTCTCTTATAAGGACACTTGTCTTGGATCTAGAGGCCACCTAGATAATTTAGAATGCTCTTATCACAAATTCCTTAGCTTAATTATATCTGCAAAGACCCCGTTTCCAAATAAGATCATATTTACAATTTGCAGGGGTTAGGCCCTGGACATATCTTTTTGGGGGGACCATTCGATCCATTATGTTCCCTTCTCATTTCTCCCTCTCCACTTAAACATACATGGCACACAAATCTGAGTATGTTAAAAAGGATTTTAGCATGTCATACCTGAGTGGGATCTGATGTAAAATCTCAACAAGAAGGAATAACAAAGAATGAAAAAAGCAGTCAAGTGATTAAAAACAGCTTCTTATGATTGACGAAAACAAGTTTTATGTTGATACATCAATCTGGAAAACAAGTTTTATGTTGATACATCAATCTGGAAAGCAGATGGGACAAAAAAGAAGGAAGAAAACTGATTATGCCTATGGATGAGAGAGGCACTGTACTTTGTTTTCTTCATATACATTTTTTAGTGAAATATCCCCAAAATCATGTTACTCGGGTCATGAAACATATTTTTTAATATAAATTTACAGGTCAGGCTTGGTGGCTCAGCCTGTAATCCCAGCACTTTGGGAGGCCGAGGCAAGTGGATTGCCTGAGCCCACGGGTTCAAGACCAGCCCAGGCAATTTAGCAAGGTCTTGTCTCTACAATAAATCACAAAAATTAGCCAGGCATGGTAGCATGTGCCTGCAGTTCCAGCTACTCGGAAGGCTGAGGTGGAAGGATCGCTGGAGCCCAGCAGGTCGATGCCGGGGTGGCCATGAATGTGCCACTGCACTCCAGCCTGGGCAACGGAGTGAGACTCCAACTCAAATATATATATAAATTTACAAAAATTCCATTCAGAAAGGCTATGTGTCTTGTCTAATGTCATATAGCTACCGAATACAGTACCAGAATTTTTTTAAAATTGTACTTCAGCTGCACAGAATTTACTAAATTAGAATATTTGATTCATAGACACACTGTTATCACTAGACTGCACATAATCTATTATTTGTTTTAAATAGTGTATGACCACTGATAAACCCATCAGTCAAAAACTAGAAGCATAACAGTTTGCATCTGCTTATACGTTCCTCCCTATTCCATCCCCCCAAAATCCAGAGGTTTACTTTTATCATTATGTCACAATAACTTACATATGGAAAGAAGTGGGAAAAAGCCCTGGCTTGAAATTGGAAAACCAGCACTCACATCTCAAACTGACCACACAGCAGGGGTAATGTTATGCTAGTGCTGTCCATTTTGCCTTTCCCAATCTGCTTCAAGTGTTAGTGACAAATTATCTGTAGGCTCAGCCCACCCAGTCCACTGGCAGCCCAGCTTGGCAGCATATTAGGAATATTCTACCTGGTTCCAGATCATTCCAGGTTAAATGTTGCAATTTAAAATGAATTGTTTAAAATATTTTCTTTTTTTTTTTTTTTTTTTTTTTTTAGTTGGAGTCTCACTCTGACACCTAGGCTGGAGGGCAATGGCACGCTCATGGCCACAGCCTCGACCTGCTGGGTTCAGACAATCCTTCTGCCTCAGTCTTCCAATAGCTGGAACTACAGGTATGTGCCACCACGCCCAGCTAATTTTTTGATTGACTGTAGAGACGAGGTCTCACCAAGTTGTCCAGGCTGGTCTCGAACCCCTGGTCTCAGGCAATCCTCTCGCCTCGGCCTCCCAAAGTGCTGGGATGACAGGCTGAGCCACTGCGCCCAACCCTGTTTTCTTTTCATAAGTAAATATATTACCCTAGCAGCAAAAAAAATATATATATTTATATGGCATTTTTTCCTGCAAAACCTTTGGATACTAACGTATTGGGAAAAGTAGTATGTTGAGAAATGACCAGACGATAGGAACAAAATAATTAAAGAATGAAACACAGAAAATAAAATGACTCTGTTACGCCCATGGATCCATTTTTTTAGAATTAGTTTATGTAAATTAAGTATAAGGACTGTCGTCTTCGAATGAAGAGTAAAAGAAAAAAAGAAGAAATACCCTTCATTCTTTCTTTACCCTTTCCTGCATCCTTAGTGCAAGAAGGTACACAGTACATAGGAAAGCTGACATAGGAAGGCTCTATTTTCTTTGAGAAAGAATATCTAATAATAAGCTATATGTATATTAGTTAAGATTTTTACATTATGTGCTAGAGCTTGGATGACCATACACTTTATATCCAAAATTGTTCAAACTGGGATAATTTTGAGGGAGAAAGGGGGAACTATTAATAGCTACACTGGGACAATAGGCATAAACTAGCACTGTTTCTGGAAAACTGGAAGATAGGATCACTCTAGTTATAGCATATTTAAACTACCATGTCAGTGTTTTCTCTTATAAAATTTTAACATGCTTCACTGGTTTCCAAAGCACCTTAAAGTTACAGAAGGTCAGGCCCACAGTGCTGGTCATCCCAGCACTTTGGGAGGCCAAAGTGGGAGAATTGCTTGAGCCCAGGAGTTTGAGACCAGCCTGGGTAACACAGTGATAGCCCACCTTTATTAAAAAAAAAAAAAAAAAAGCTACACAGTACTTTGTTTCAGATTATTAAATCGTCACCTAACTTCTAACTTAAATATACAACACCAATATTTGAGGCAAAATTCTGCTTGTTTCATTAAGTTCCATTAACTAAAGCAATGAACATAAAGCATCATGACTGATCAAGGTCAAACCACAATATTCTTTTCTCTTCCAAAGGACTTAGCGTGAAGCACCATGAGTAAATAAACGCATTACTGGTTTCCAAAGCACTTTAAAGTTACAGAAGGTCAGGCCTCCCAAAGTGCTGGTCATCCCAGCACTTTGGGAGGCCAAAGTGGGAGAATTGCTTGAGCCCAGGAGTTTGAGACCAGCCTGGGTAACACAGTGAGAGCCCATCATTATTAAAAAAAAAAAAAAAAAAAAAAAGCTACACAGTACTTTGTTTCAGATTATTAAATCATCACCTAACTTCTAACTTAAATATACAACACCAATATTTGAGGCAAAATTCTGCTTGTTTCATTAAGTTCCATTAACTAAAGCAATGAACATAAAGCATCATGGCTGGTCAAGGTCAAACCACAATATTCTTTTCTCTTCCAAAGGACTTAGCGTGAAGCACCATGAGTAAATAAATGCATTACAGTATCATGGATGCATTTACATGAAAATAGATCGATGTGGAAATCGTTCCTATAGGAATATGCAGGTGAAATGAAATTCTTAAACTAAATGGCAAACTACCGTATGGTCTAATTCTCTGCTGAACAATATAGTAGCCACTAGCCACACATGGCTCTTAAACACTCAAAATGTGGCTAGTCTGAGTGGAAAATGTGCCGTAAGAATAAAATAGACACTGGATTTCAAAGACAGCAGGAAAAAAAAAAGAATATAAAAACTATCATTAATAATTTTTTAATATTTAAATACATATTGAAATAATGTTCTTGATATATTGAATAAAATATATTGTTAAAGTTAATTTTATGGCTGGGCACGGTGGCTCATGCCTATAATCCCAGCATCGTGGGAGGCCAAGACAGGAGTTCAAGGCTACAGTGAACTGTGATAGTACTACTGCACGCTGGCCTGGTGACAGAGCAAGATCTTGCCGCATAAAAAAAAATAAAGTTTGCCTCTTTCTAGTTTTATAATGTGGCTACCAGGACATTTAAATTTCATGTGAATAAGGGATGAATGTATGGATTAAAAAGAATAACAATTGGCTGGGCTCGGTGGCTCCGTCTGTAATTCCAGCACTTCGGGAGGCCGAGGTGAGTGGATGAGTGGATTGCCTGGGTCTGTGGGTTCGAGACCAGCCCTGGCAACTTGGCAAGATCTTGTCTCTACAATAAATCAAAAATTAACTGGGTGTGGTATCGCATGCCTGTAGTTCTGGCTACTTGGAAGGCTAACGCGGAAGGATCACTGGAGCCCAGCAGGTTGAGGCTGTGGTGGCCTTGAGCATGCCATTGCACTCCAGCCTGAGCGACAGAGTGAGACCCCAACTCAAAAAAAAAAAATTACATATGTGGCTCTATTATATCTCTGTTGGATGTACTAGCTTAATCTGTTTTGAAAGATGGAAAAGACAAAACTGGCATGCCAGGCTCGGTACAGGAATATCGTTATAATTAGGCATTAGTCAGGTTCCACTCAGGCCTACTTCCTTGTTGCTAAAAGCCATGTAGCACTAGATACTGACCATTCACATCCCCATTGTACCTACAGGTAGGATTTCTGAACTTTTGGTAACATGAAATGTTACCAAAAGGTCAGGGGATTTGTCCAGGTCCCCTTGATCACTACACAGAAAGCCAATTACTGAGACAAGGAGTATTGCCATGGAAGAAGGCTTTTTATTCAAGGGATATCAGCCAAAGAGAACAGGATATCAGTCTCAAATCCATCTCTCCCTCCCACTAAAGTCAGGGGTTTATTTTTTAAATTTTTTAATTTTTTTGAGTTGGAGTCTCACGTTGCCTAGGCTGCAGTACAGCGGCACCCTCACAGCCACTGCAGCCTCGACCTGCTGGGCTTAGGTGATCCTTCCACCTCAACCTTCCAAGTATCTGGAACTACAGATGCACACTACTGCACCCAGCTCATTTTTGTGATTTATTGTAGAGACGAGGTCTCACCAAGTTGCCCAGGCAATCCTCTCACCTCAGCCTCGCAGAGTGCTGGGATTACAGGCTGAGCCACCGTACCTGGCCAAATCAGGGGTTTATATACTGGGGCAGGAGTGCAACTGCTTGTGGGGAAAACAAGAATGAGGGAGGGGTAAGGAAGAGGAGTTGGTAAACAAAAGTAGGGAGGAGTAAGGAAATCATTATGGAGGAGAGGTCTGGCATCTCATTGCCTGGATGCAGTGATCTGGTGAGTTTCAGTTCCTGGATACTATCTGGGAGGCCTGGGGGTCACTTTCCTAAGTAAGGAACTCAGGTAAGACAAATGTAAGTTTCAAGCTTTAAGTCCCAAAGGGTCAATTTCTATGTTTATTCAAAACAACTGTAATCATTAGTTCTATGGGGAAGTTGGGCTGGTTTCAGTAAGACTTTAAGAATTGACTTGCCTCCCCATCGTTCCTACAGACAGGCTCTCTGACTTTAGAATCTTAATGTTCAAGGATCCCTGAAGACGTTTTTCAGACCCTGAATTCCAGCAACCAGTTTGAAGACCTCCCCACCCCACCTCCCCGCAGGGAAATGGGATCAACATAAGAATAACAGCTTCTTCATCTTGACTTCACCCTGTACTCTTCAACCGGTCATCAGTCTCAGGCACACTCCACATCTCTTAAAAGCTCTAACCCCAAACTCCTCAGCTAGATGGATTTGAGATTTGAGATTTCTTCCCGTGTCTCCAACCCCTGGACTCAGGCAATCCTCTCACCTCGGCCTCCCAAAGTGGTGGGATCACAGACTTGAGCCACTGCGCTTGGCCCTCATCTGAGCTTTTTTTTAATATACATTGCCTGAGCTCTTGAGGGCTGGCAAGATACTCCTCTAAGAAACCAGTCTTTCTTTGCAGGATGTCCTGCCTTTCTGAGACCTTCTGTTGCTGTAAAACAACTGTTGGGAGCCAGCCTTGGAGGCCCACCAGATTGACAGGGTCCTGGTGACCCCGGGCTACAGGGCGAGTCCGGGAAGCTGAGGCCCCGCTGTCTTTTGCCTTTGCTGTTATGACCAAAGAATTCCGTGCAGTCGTGAAAGAAGAAAACAGCATGTTTATGCGAAGTATTTTCAGCTACTGGAAACTCATTGTCCATCTTTCCACTTCCCACTACGTTGTTTGACCTGTCCCTTTTGCCCATGTGATGACTGTGAGGTATGTTTTTTTTTTTTTTTTTTGAGTTGGCGTCTCACTCCGTTGCCCAGACTGGAGTGCAGTGGCCGCTTCCGGCCACCGCAGCCTCGACCTGCTGGGCTCCGGCGATCCTTCCACCTCAGCCTTCCAAGTAGCTGGAACTACAGGCACGCGCTACCAGGCCCTGCTGATTTTTTTATTTATTGTAGAGATGAGGTTTCGCCTGCCCAGGCGGATCTCGAACCCGCGGGCTCAGGCAATCCACTCACCTCAGCCTCCCAAGGCGCGGGATTACAGGCTGAGCCACCGAGCCCGGCT
>CAUYQG010033244.1:0-60532 GCA_963574415.1 Tarsius wallacei
GACAGGCTTATTATATTTGGTATATTTGTGAATCACCGATATCCCAGTTTACAGAAGTATATATATATATATATACATATATATATATATATATTTTAATTTTGGATGGATTTGGAGTCACTCATACTCAGTGATTTATCAGAGAAACGTAGATTATATTTTTACAACTGGTTTATCATCATCACTTTAAAAGTGTATACCCAAGCCGGGCTCGGTGGCTCAGCCTGTAATCCCGCGCCTTTGGGAGGCTGAGGTGAGTGGATTGCCTGAGCCCGTGGGTTCGAGACCCGCCTGGGCAAGCGAGACCTCATCTCTAAAATAAATCAAAAAATCAGCCGGGCGTGGTAGCGTGTGCCTGTAGTTCCAGCTACTTGGAAGGCTGAGGCGGAAGGATCGCCGGAGCCTAGCAGGTCGAGGCTGCGGTGGCCGGGAGCGGCCACTGCATTCCAGTCTGGGTGACAGAGTGAGACTCCAACTCAAAAAATAAATAAATAAATAAATAAAAGTGTATACCCATCCATATATCCTGAGCTTGTTGTAAAGGTACAAAAATAAAAAGTGCGATTTTATTTTTTAAATAACTAGTGCCCTATACCAATTCTTTATTAGATCTATTAATGTCAGGCAAAAGGAAAGGAAAGGAGGGCACTAACTATATGTATCATTTAAATCCAAAAGTCTACAGATAGTTTATAAGCTGAACATATCTGAATTTAAAACAATCACTGACTTTTTTTACATTATAATCTTTGTAATCAAAGTAAAACCTTTACGTTGAAAAGTAGACTTACTTACAAACACAAATTAAGACATATAATACAATTCACATTCTCTCTTTAGTGTAGCGTATGCATAATATTAACTAAAAAAATTAGGACCACACACACAGACTCATGCATACACAGAAACACACATGTAGATCTCAGATTATAAATTATAGGTAGAAAGGACAAAATGTTGACATATTTGAAATGCTTACATATCATCTTTTTGTTAGTCCTAACAAGATTAACTGGCTATAATGATGCGTCTTGTCTAGATACAAGACTATTTATAATAGTCCTTATGTATAGATAAGGTATCATTTTATTTTATGAGTGGAGATAAGGTATCATTTTATTTTATGAGTGGAAAAATAAATTAATGGACATGTACTGTTCAAGTAGACCAACATAAAAAAATATTTGTTTAAAAATTAATGCCCAATTTAAGTTGTTGATACAATTGTCTTTATTTCTAACATATCCACTTATCCTACAACTAAAACATGCATTACTTCCTGTTTGAACACAATTTGCTTTGAAAGAGATTCAGGATAATTAGTTGAATAGGAGCATCAGCTATGGCTTGTGAATAATAATGCATGCCTAAAATTATGGCTACATAATTTTGCAGGTGACATTGTATAATCAGGTGACATTGTTAAATTAGTAAAATGTGTTCTTATCTTGTTTCTCTCCTGCTGCTGTGACTTGATACATATACAAAACAGGTTTCTATTTGTTATGAAAAAAATAAACCATAATTTAAAAACATGAGTTGTGAAAAGAGGTACATTGAGGCAAAATCGTACAAATGGTGAGTAATGAGCCTTTACCTCACAGGGCTATTGGAAGAATCTGGGTCGTGAGCTGCCACAGTGCCAATAATATTTCCAACTTGGGTAGCTTCCGATACCTCCATGGGGTACAATGGTGAAGAAAACACAGGGGGCTCATCCACATCTTCCACAATTATCTTCACGGTGGTCGTGTCGCTGAATGGCCCCAAGCTTACAAAACGAGGGTCGGCATCTTTATTTGCAGCTTCTATCCGTAGCGTGTAACTTGTTTTGGCTTCAAAATCCAGTTCCTGTAAAGAAAGTTATTAGAAAAATTAAATTACCAATTAAACAGTCAGCAAAGCAGAGTCTTTTCATTTATGAATGTCAATAAGCAGAGAAAGGACTCTGCCATGGAAATGCACCATCAGCATTCAAATATAATAAATAATTATGCCAATCAGAATCCTTGCTGCTTTTCTGGCTCATAAAAAATGGTAAGTGCTTTTGAACCAGCTTAATCCACTCAGCATGGACAGACAGATGCAAGTCTTTAGAATATTATTTGAAAGAAAACTGGTCAGATTAAAAAATCTGCTCCAATAGGGACATCAATGTAATATTCTTCAGCCATGTAATTTAACTGCACGATCCAGGAGTACACATTAAATGGAAGAAAAACATAAGTTTTCATTGAATTTCTCACTTAGAAGGTCAGTGGTTTGGGGGACTACATAAGAATTCTGGCCGGGCTTGGTGGCTCAGCCTGTAATTCCGTGTTTGGGAGGCTGAGGTGAGTGAATTGCCTGAACCCGCGGGTTCAAGACCCGCCTGGGCAACTTGGTGAGACCTCATCTCCACAATTAAAAAAAAAAAAATTAGCCGGGTGTGGTGGCGCACGCCTGTAGTTTCAGCAACTTGGAAGGCTGAGGCGGAACGATCACCAGAGCCAAGCAGGTCGAGGCTGCGGTGGCCGGGAGCGGTCATTGCACTCCAGTCTGGGTGACAGAGTGAGACACCAACTCAAAAAAAAAAAAAAGAATTCTGAGCTTTCGGATACTCAAAATACTTTCCAGTGGCAGACACGCCATACTGAGGTTGTTCAATCTGAAAACATAGCCAATTTTTGATGAAGCGCCTATCATTTCTGCCTTCATTATTCCTTCATCAAAATACATGATAAGTCTCTTTATTTTGAAAGGTTAACAGTTATATTTTAGACTCTTTATTCTATATCTCATTTCCAAGTGGATTAACAAACTAAAATTTTCTACAAAGACAGTGACCAAGTCAAATTTCACTGGAGCTTAAACAAATTTTGAGGTCAATTAAATATTGCACTAGTAAAGCACCATCTGTGAAATAAAAGAATCAAGAATCATATACAAACACATAGAGGTTGCTTGTGATAATAACATGCTTCTTATGCTTCAATGACTACAGAGAGTAACAGTGTTGTATGACTTTCAATTTTAATTCCAACTCCAAAATCTGTCCCCAAATATTCCTTACATTTAACTATATAAAACAGAAAGAACAAAAAATTGTAAAGACTAAAATAATTTCAAATATAACACATACTGTACTGAGTTGTCAGTATTTAACAAAATAAAATTAAGAAAAATGAGTTAATACATAATACTGAGGATCATATTTCAAATCACTCACTATATATGTGGCATATGTGTGTGCACATGTGTAGGTGTATATATTCGAAACCATCCCACAAAAGTTGCTGCTGATCAAAATACATAGAAAAATGTGGTTATATCAATATAAAATAAGATATATATATACATGCTATATTATATATAATGTATAGCATACTGTACATAGTGCATATATACTACTTATTTTACATAAAATATAACACACATATACACATATGCACATTATATTTTAACTCTATTATACAGACACTATATGTGTGTGTGTCTGTGCATAATAAAGTAAAAAGTGACCCATGGCTTATCCCTGGTTAGTACAAGGAAAAAATATATAAATCAGTACATAAAATAGGTTAACAATATCTAGTCAAGAGATCACTTATTGAAATGTTTATTCTACATCTATCTAGTTTATTAGATTGTAAGTCCAGACTATTTTGTTCATCACTATTATTTTCAGTACCTATTATATTTTTGGCACATAGAAGAGTACTGATACATTCTTGAGCATCTTGTTCTTGAATCAGAACAAGAAAAACAAAAACAACAAAATAAAAACTGGAACACAGATACTAAGGTTTCAAGAGCCGTAAAACTGAACTATACTTTTGACTCAAAGAATCTTGATGGCCAAAGGGAGAGATGGAAGAAGAAACATAACCAGATACATTGTTTTCCATGCCCATTAAAAAATATATATATCACAGAATTGCTTCAAGGGATAAAAAAAGAGTTTTAATTCTTACTTGAGGTTTCATATGAAAATGTTGGAGTTCAAGGTAAACAGTGCCATAACATTACCTTACCAAATGCTGCGATATTTCCATAAGGCTATCTTTTTTGTTTTTTATCTAACTGAGTTTAGTCAAATGGTTGCCAACCAAAGGTGAGAATCAGAACCAACTGGGGAACTTTCTGAATTATGGCTGACCCTTTCGAAGAGGATGTTGATCCAGCAGGTGTGGAATGAGGCAAAAGGTATACACATTTTTTGGAAGGCTCATCAGGTAATTCTAATGCAAATCCTCTTTTTAAGATACCTGGCCTAGTCATTAAAATTTTCTTGGGCCTATCTATGAAATCCAATATTTATTCTGGGAACTTCTGAAAATAAATCAAAAGTGTTCTTATTTACCTAAAAGCATTTACTGAGAAACCGAAACACGCTTGTAAGCAGTTTGAATAATAGCCTTCTCAGTTTATCATATTCTTTATAAAAACGACTAACTACATGAGAAATATTATGTGTCTATGTGTAATAGAACATGTTTAAAAATCCCATTTGTCATCTCCATTCAAATCAATGCAAAACCACAACAACCTTTAAGATATTCATTCAGGTTTACACATTAGCAGAAGGGATACCAAGTACTTCTATATTCAAGTAAAAGTTTGTCTCGCTTATGAAAGAATAACTTAAGATTTACTGCAGAAATGAGTGCAATTATTTTTATAGCAACTTGTTTCATTAAATATATCTGAAAGGCAGAAACATGAGGTACGGACATCTGGATGCTATGAAGTCATGAAGAAACACAATATTATGCATGATGATTGGTTGCCTAAAAGCTATTATGAAAATAAAATAAAAGAATTCATATGAAAGGCTATGAATCAAGATCACAGACAAAAGGAATTGCTACACAAAATTATTTTCTAAGCATATCAGAATAAGCCAAGATCTAGTCTTTAAAAAGGGGAGTCCTATGATGAATAGGATATTTTAAGAAAACATTTTTCAATGAAATTTTAATTTTCATTTGTCTTTCTCACTACTAATTACTATGTAAGTAATACATGCCATTACTATTAGATGTAATTATTAGGATTATAATCGAAGGAACGCAAAATAACAACTGAGGAAAGACACAGAAGAAGAAAAAGGAAAAATAAAAGTTATGCTAAATAGATTCTTTTCAGTGTTTGAAACTAAATATAAGCGGAGAACGCATATAACTGGAAATTTAACCAAACACTACTCACACTGTAGCCCACAATATGAAGTAGTAAGTAAGAATACTAACACCCTGAAATCAAATATGGGTCATACAGACCCAAATTAGTGAAGTCATAGAGTCATTCTGGGACCTCTAGGACATGCTTTTTCATTGGTCAAGTGACATCTGTCAGAGACACGAAAATAAAGAAGCACCTTGATTGGTATTCTTGTCCCCAAGGTATTAAAAGGATTCTCTGAAGTTTTGGTCACCAAGCATGATGGAATAAAAGAATTATAACTAAGGCAAGGGTCAACACACTTTTTCTGTAAAGTGCCTGAAAGTAAATATTAGACCTTGCAGGACATATGTTCTCTGCCATATGTAAATGAATAAGCATGGTTGCTTGTAAATCACAATTCATTTACAGGCACTGAGATGTAAAATTCATGTATTTTCAATCATTTAAAAACATAAAACCATCCTTAGCCCATGGGCTGAACTAAAATAGACAGGCAGTTGTTTGGGAGCCACAATGGTAAGGCTAAAATTCCAGGCCTTTCATGATCAGCATCCAGAACACTTAATCTTTTCTAGTATGAATTACTTGCTCCTCCTTCTTTTTGCATATAACTTTGTCATTCCTCTTACTGAAATCCTTTAGAGACCATCACTTTCTTTATAAATGTTTCCATGATCCCCTTACCTAAGTAATAATGAAACAATATTGAGAGGTAATTCCAACCAAAAAGTTGTACACACTACAAACAAAATGTATACATACATCTTTAACATGTCTTTTAAAAAAATGCAGGATTATATTTGCCTTGAAATGAATATTTGTGCCCCTCCTCCCAAAAAACAAATGTGTATGTTGAAATCCTAACTGCCCGCTGAGGGTATGAGGAAGTGGGGCAAGTGAGTTGTGATTAAGTTTTCAGTGTCCTCAGAGAGCTTCCCCATCCTTTCTGCCATGTGAGTACACAGTGAGAACATGGTCCTCTATGGACGAGAAAGAGGGTCCTCACCAGAAGTTAGATCTGCCTTGAATTTAGACTTCCCAGCCTCCAGAATTGTGAGAAATAAAAGTCTGGGACCAGGCATGGTGGTTCATGCCTGTAATCTCAGCACTTTGGGAGGCTGAGGCAGGAGGACTGCTTGAGCCTAGGAGTTTGACACAAGCCTAGGCAACATAGCAAGATCTTATCTCTGCAACAAATTTTTTTAAAAGAGCTGGATGTGGTGGTGAACTCCTGTAGTTCCTGCTACTCAGTAGGCTGAGGCAGCAGGATAGCCAGAGCCCAAGAGTTCAAGGTGAACTGTGATCTTGCCACTGTACGGCAGCTTGGACTACAGAGTTGGACCCTGACTCAAAAAAAAAAAGTTTTTTCGTTAAAAAACAACTACTGAATGATATTTTTGTTACATCGCCCAAACAGACTAAAGAGTGTTATTAACTGATGTGAAAACCAAATATTACAGAGTTCTAGTGAAAGTCCAAAAAGTCCATGTTTAAGGGGCAAAGACATTATGGTCATATATGTCTGCCACCTGTTCTCTTTCTGCCCCAACAAGCAGGCATTCTTCAAGCTTCAAGAGTAACTACAGACTTCTACTATATGACATTATCATGTCTAGAAACTTACCTACCTCATCAAACACGTAGGGTTGTTTAAATTATTCAGAAACATATATAGCAACTAGAAGAGTGACTGGCACAGTAATCATTGTATAAATATTTGCTTATTACTATTATACTATTATCAGTAGTATCGTTATTTACAGAGCAAATGGAAAGTAAAAACTATGTCTTTCTTATCTGTGTTCCCTCTCTGGACCCTCGGACTCCGTCTTTGGCAAAGCCAGGCTATAATATTTATTGTTGAATTTTTAAAATAAAGTGACTGTCACAAATTCTGGAGTCTGAAGAGTTCCCTCTGCCATTCTTAGCTTTTTCAATACTAATGCTTAAGTTAAAATACAGTCATGAATTCATTTCATAAAATCATTACACTGCATTTTCTTTTTAAATATAGCTTTATTTCTGGTCTATCGTCAAATAAACGCTAATTAAGATTAATGACCTCCTTTTAGATCTTGTACCTTTGGCCAGTGCTGGTGTTGATGTTTCAGGAACTGATCCAAGTTAAATCCTTCTGAAGTTCTCAGTTCTATTCTTTTTAACCGTAGCATGGTACCATCAGGACTGGTTAGCATATGTGTGCATGTGCATCTCTACAATTTAATGTCTTATGTTTAATGTTGATTTTGTTCAAAAGCTCTATGACTGTTTGTCATCTTTAAAAGCATTTTTTTCCCTAGAGATTCCAGCTGTTTTATAGATCAAAGTATATTCTGGTGCTTTCAATATCCTCTCTACTTCTTGATCAAATAAATATAAATCTTTTTTTTTTCTAGACAAATGGGCTTAAATGAGACCATACCTATGGAAAAAAATCCTTAATTGCAACTTTTTAATAACTTTACTCTAAATAAAATAGACGCATAGAACTTTAAAAGTGATATACAACCTCGTATGAATAATTAAACAAAATGATAAGAGTTCCAAAGTTATTCCCTAAGTACTTTCCAAAAGCAAAATACATTCTCTTTATTATGCACAGCTGCATTACTGTCATTATTTTCTTATTTTCCTGGGTTGTGACCAAGAGGGACTTAACACTCTCCAGCTTGAGTAAATTTAAAGAGGTTTTTCCGACTCTAGGCTCCTGACCTCTCTTTTCTTAGAGCATTTACTTTAAAAATCTTATAACTGTAAATTCTTTCTCTGCCCCTTTGAGATGTAAATCTTTTTAAAAAGCTTCTTGCCATATTTACAACTCAGGAATGTCTTCCTCAAGGCTCCTGGAGCCATCTCTTAGAAATGTACCCAACAAGGAAGATAGAAACTTAGCTCCCAGTTTTTGTGGGAGGACAAGAGTCTTTAGCAGGAGCCTGGCTCCAAGACATAAAACTATTTCCTGACATGAAGGTACTAGGAAATTTACTTTTCCATTGGTTAAAACCAATTGTCAAACACAGAGGGTCAATGATGTTCCTCCCCTAATCCCTGCTTTTATAAACTCTCCAATCCTTTGCTTTTGCTGAGTTGAGTTTAGAAGAGACTGTTTTTTCCCCCTATTGCAATAGCCTTGAATATAGTCTTCCTTTTTTGTTCAACTTTGTTGACACATTTTTTTGTGCAGACTGTGGCAAGTGATTTCAGTGGTGGTGAACTCCTGTAGTTCCAGCTACTCAGTAGGCTGAGGCAGCAGTATAGCCTGAGCCCAGGAGTTCAAGGTGAACTGTGATCTTGTCACTGTACTGCATTACAGAGTTGGACTCTGACTCAAAAAAAAATTTTTTTGGTTACAAAACACTTACTGTATGATATTTTTGTTACATAGCCCAAACAGACTAAATAGTGTTATTAATTGATGTGAAAATCAAATAGTAAAGAGTTCTAGTGAAAGTCCAAAAAGTTCATGTTTAAGGTGGTGAACTGTCTTGAAATTGTTGTGAATCATGAAGCCTGTATCCACATTTTGGCAAGAACTTTTTTCTTTCTTTTTTACAGAAAAGAAGGGAAAGATAATGTATGAAACATAAATCATATGTTCTACTTGGATACATCGTGTTATCGCATTCAAAGAGGTCTATGAGTTAAGGGGAGGAAGAGTTCTAAAGGTTTGGCCAGCACCCTGTGCTCCCTGTGGGAGCACTGACCCTTTCATATCTGTTTAGCTGCACTAGACTTTGAGATTCTTATAATAGGACCCCAAATTTATTAATCTTGCATACCTACAACAGGTAACAACTATCTTGAATACAGCAAAAATAAACTGATTTCTGAACAGAGGAAGAAAAAAAAAATTTAAGGCTAAACAAATCATCTGAAAAATAGCAAAATAAGTATAAGCAAATTTAGAATAAACAACATCAAAAAGGTTACTGGGTGTATACCTGTTCATTTTATAATTCTATGATAGTAATTTTAATTTTTGCAAATTTATACTTTAACACAGCTGACTGTCAAGACAGTCCAGGAGTAAACAGACTATTGCCAGTACACAGAAAGTCCCTAGTGCTCTAGAGGCAAATTGGAACTAAGATACTATGAATAATTACAAAAATAATTTTAACCTAAAACATCAACTATGCCTATTAGCAATAAAAATAAGAATATAAATATCAAGAGTCATTATTTTCATCATCAAGCTTCACAAATTTCCTCTGACCTTGTAGGTACTTAAATTAACACTTTATCCTAGACATAATGAACCCTGAATATTAAAAAGAGTAATAACAACAATTTTAAGTGGCTACATGTTGTCTCCATCTTGCAACTTTTTTATATGCATTACCCCAACTAAATGCATGACATTTCAGATACTTGGTTGAACTCACCTACAAAGAAGCAGTGTCATAAACTTCGAAATATATTTCTCATTAACGATACACATTTGTAGAGTGCTTACCATGCACAGGTTTTGTTCTACAAGTTTTACAATATTAACTCATTACTTTTTGGCAGAGTTTTTGGGTAGATCTGACAATGGAGTCAGGAAAAACTTGAGAGTCTTGCTCACAATCACACAGGTAGTAACCTTGGTACTGTGATTGCAATATCCGCGTTCCTACAGATTAATTTTAAAAATCAGAATAAATTGATGCATTAAGCCAATAATCTAAAATAAAAAAAAAGTAGAAGGCAATGACAGGATGATGGCAAAGGAAGAACGTGGACTAGTCTCTTAAAACTTATGCCAAAAACAGGCTGTCTATATTAGTGAACTCTAGAGAGAGACACTACAATGTTACCACCTCAGTGTCCACTGCCATTATACATTATTTTAAATCAGGTACAGAATTTCTGGATCAGTCTATCTAGATTCCTTTTAAAATTTATTTTATTTTAAAGATGTGGGGTACAATTCAGGATTAGGTATACAAGTTGGGCACCACTTCGCCTGGTTTGAGATTGGGTACCCTTATTGATGTTATGTGCCCCTCCCCCAACTCCCTGCAGTTTCTGACTCTTGCCAATCCCTTTCTTACAGTATTATGGCAAATGTTCAGCCTATCCAGATTCTTATTCATATATAATTAATGAATATTTTTCTTTCCCCTTTCTGTTCTCTTGACTGAATCAGCTTTTGCTCCCAAAGAAATGCTCCACTTTGACTTCTGTATTAATTTCCTACTTCTTTGGTAACAAATTATCAGAGCAAAGGTATGCTGACATTTACATTAGTATTTATACAACCCTAAATTCACCTCTAACCGTGACTATTTAAACACAAGTAAGTTTACACCTTAATAAGCAGATAATAAGCCTACATGCATAAATGCACATGCATAATTATCAAAATAATGTGAGAATATACTTATATAAACACAATAACAATGGTTTGAATAAAGTAGAAAATACACCCTGAAATTTAGATATTTATCAAATCACAGTAAGAGTATTAATCTTATACCTCAGCCTTTAAAAGTAAAATAATCAAACTCTATGCCTTTTCATAGTCAAATTAAAGCAACATTTTTGCTCCATTTTAAGAAACGTTGCAAGATTGCAAGTCCATATCCTTCTTTGGTCATAATAAAAAATAAATTTATTCTTTTATCATGTTGGAAGTCAGAAGTCTAAAGTCAAGGTGTTGGCGGGAGTGTATTCTTTCTGGAGGCTTCAGGGGAGATTCATTCCAGTTTCTGGAGATAGCACGTGTTCTTGTCTCATAGATCTTTCTTCCATCTTCAAAGAGTGTAACTCCAACCTCTGGTTCTGTTAACAGTATCTCCTTTATCTAACTTGGACTCATCCTGCATTTCTCTTATAAGGATCCTTGTGATTATACTGAGCCCAAAGGTATGGTCCAGAATAACGTCCATATAAAACACTCAAACTTAATTAATTACAATCTGCAAAATTTGCTTTACCAAGTAAGGCAAAACATAAGCAGACTCTATGGGTATCTTTGTGAGAAAGGAGCACTATTGTGTCTACCACAATCTCCTACTGTGAATTTAGGTGACTTGTTTTGATTTTATAAGCACAAAGTGGAAAACAAGTCTTGCAAGTAGCTGCATTTCTGCCCATCATCTAAAACCTGATTTTGACACTGTAGCTCAGGCCAATTCCTTTACTATTCTGACGTCAATTTCCCAGCATGCACTATGGAAGTTACCCAATTACTTCCATAGAGGGTCTTGTACATTGTCTGGGAAGCTGAATCTAGGTGATGACCCAAAGACAATTAAGTTTTTTTTCCCCCAGAAATCTTCAACAGTGGCAAATTTTAACTGATCTTGGTCAAGATAATTACTTTATGAGTTAGATTAATAGAGGCAATGGAATGATGATGGAAGTTAATAGACCTGAGATTCAGTATTGCCTTTGCCATCTCATATAAGTGTAACCTAAAAGCTATTTAGTGTCTCTGAAACAGAGCTAGGATTCAACATATTTTTTCTACTTTTTCTGTGTCCACAATACTTCATTGCTTCTCTCTTCTCATGGATTTTTCCTCTCACCCACTTAATCTGAGCTGTTCTGTGTCTTGCTTTGATCAATATAATATGGCAGAAATGATGTTGTCCAAATTATGGATATCAGTCTCAAGAGTTCATACAACTTCTGTTCTTGCCATACTGGGAGCAAGCCCAGGTTCGCCACAAGATGCTGAGAGGCACGTGGCCGGTCTCCCTGGTTGTCTCAGCTGATAGTCACTTCCCTTGAGGCAGAGCTACCAAGGTGACCACTGATACATGTTTGAACCCAATTGAAACTAGCAGAAAAATCACCCTGATAAGCCCAGACCAAATTGATGACTCACAAAATTATGAGCTAATTTTTTAAAAATTATTATTTTAAAGCACTAGGTTTTGGGATAACTTATTAAGCAGAAGTAGATAGTTGACACAACTATGGAGAAGAAGAGAATGGGAGTTGGTGACTTCAGTTGTTGCCAGGTGATGGCAGTATATCCAGGGGAAATTAACCAAAATAGACTTGAAATTACCAAATATTTGGCCATTTGGGGGGAGATGTCAGATCTGGATATGAAAATTTCTTTGAACTCGGCAAGAGCTCTAGTTCTTTGACTATTCTAATATTTTCCTTTTCTGTTATTACTTGTCTTTACTATCTAACATAGATGTCAGAATTCATCAATTCCATTCTACCAATCCTTCTATTGATAATATATATAATTTATTTTACTTATCTAAATATGAAATTTTGTTATTAGCTTTGTTGATCAGTTGATTTTTAAGCCCCCTTAAAATATCTTAATTCCAGAGGACAAAACAAATTTTCTTCTCTGGGTTGTTCTTTGCCATCCTAACTTAAATTTTTCAGTTTCACTAACAAATGTCCAGAGTCTTCTTCCCATCACTTTATATACATATGCTTCATTGCTATTCTCAATAGTCCCTTTATTTTTTATCTCTGTGGGAGTGTTTATGATTTCTAAACCTAAATTTATACATTAGGCCTTTTTCTTGAGCTATAGATCTTTATTCATGAATTCCTAGACATAGTTACCTGGTTATTGGAGGTGCATTAAATATAACATGTTCCAAGACATACTAATCATTTCCACACTCTCATTCTCAAGGAACAACACAACTGTTCAGCTAGTTACTCAAACTAGAGACAATAGTCTTGTCTTTGCATTCTCCCTCCGACCTTCCTTTTACAATCACTAAATTCTCTCATATTATTACTGAAACGTCTCTTTCTTGGAACTCTACCCATGGAAATGGATCTAGGAATCAACACACTTTGAAAAAAGAAAGAAGTAAAGAAAATGTTACATGATCTGTGACTTGTACTCAGTAAAATAAACTTTATGATGACGTTAGTTGAAAACATTGTTGACATACACATTCTGAGAACACTGCCGTGATAACTATTATAATCATCAAATGCTGAAATACTTCTAAGTGAACAGAGTCTTAGTTTTTTTTTATTAGAACAAGGGAATGTTGACATTTACATTAGTATTGATTTTCTTCAAAGAATGTTGATTTCTTATTTTTTTAAATAAAACCTGAAATTCATCTCTAACCTTGACTATTTAAACACAGGTAAGTTTACCCCTTAATAAGCAGATAATAAGCCTATATACATAAACGTACATGCATAATTATTAAAATGTGAGACTATACTTAGATAAACACAATAACAATGGCTTGAATAAAGTGGAAAATATACCTTGAAATTTTGATGTTTATCAAATTACAGTAAGAGTATTAATGTTATACTTTGGCCTTTGAAAGTAAAATAATAAAAATCTATGCCTTTTCACAGTCAAATTAAAGCAACAGCTTTTGCTCCATTTTAAGAAATGTTGCAAGATTACAAGTCCATATCCTTCTTAGGCAATAATAATAATACATATTAATAAACACTTTCTATTCAAGATAGCAGTAGGATTAATTGAATGCAATCTTTGAAAAAAATTAATGAGAAGAAGAAAAATAAATTAGAGTTGTCATTGGTTTGATTTTTCTCCACAACACATCAGCAACATTTATGAAAAACATACTTGACTGTGGGAATTAGCCTGTGATTATTGGCAAAGGAGACATTTCAATACAAGATAGTAAACCTCAGATATTTCAAGTCTGAGCTGCTCAGTGGAAGGTTGAAAGGACACTGTGCTATCTAACTCTTCAATACACAAGTGAATGATGGCAGACAGAGCTATCAACACCCCCACACAATGCTCTATTACTTTGACTTCATTCAGTCCTTTTTAGGGTATGGATATGAGGATATTATAAAGATAGCAGAGGAAATTAGCCTTAAAAAGCTAAGACATGTTATCTTAATAGTGTGACAATGTGAACCACAAAAGAAGCAATCTACTTGCCAGAAACTATATGCGTGGTTATCTGTCATAGAAAATGTATTCTTAAAATGTTCATTATTTGTACTGTACAGTAACTCCATAGTAATGCATTTTATAGAAGAAAAATTCTATACTTAATTACAACTAAGGACTTATATCAAAAACTGAGGTACAAGAGAGGAAAGATTTCCATATCTCAAAGAAAAAAAGCAAAAAAAAACAAAAACTAAAATTCCTAATTTTAAGTTATGATGCTAAAATGTAAAAAGAAAGAATTTCAGTTGAAACAAAAAATATAGTTTCCACTCACAAGGGATAATCTTTGTTTACACTGTGTAAATTTTGAAATTCTATATAACTGTTTACAAAGGTGATCATAGAAGCATGCTATCTTCATCATAACATATAAAATATAAATGTGCTCAGTAAAAATTGCTCAAATATGTATTAAAATTTTAAAAACACGAACAGAATGATTTCAGATGAATCTTTGAAATGTTTGAGCAGTAGTGTACCTTATTGTACTCTTTTTATTTTAGACGACAAAACAAAATCTTTTACCAACAGTTGGCCTATTCTAGTTATTAAAACTTTTGTACACAGATTGTCACCAGCTGAGCTATAACAGCAGCTGTCCACTGGAAATAATTGCAGAAATGTTTTGCCCACCGGCTCAAAATCAAACATATGTTTTGTCTATAACAACTAAAATATAACTTTATTGACATATGTTAATTATCGAAGAATGTTAATTACAGAGTTATACACCTGGATTGCTAGACTGGCAAAAAAAAAGTATCTTTGGGGGGTAGGGACTTTGACATATTTTTAGTGCTTCAAATATTTGATATTATAAGGCTATATTTTGGAATAAAAATTTGGGGCTTATTATTTTTTGATTGAATATTTGTCAAATGTAATGTCTATACAATGAAAAGAGGATAAAGACTAATTTTTCTTCATAACTATCAGTGAGATCTAATGTAAATATATTATGGCAAATAAACTTTAGTTTGGATTGTACTGACTTTTTATCTCTGCTGCACTTTTATTTTAGGAATTATAATAGGCTTTACAACATTCCATGCTCTTCTTGTAGGAAACCTTCAAGTCCTTCCAGTATTATACATTTTAGAAAGGATTAATTGGTAATGTAGCAAGTCTTCAACATTTTGCTTCCTACTTCCAGTTAGATGTATACTATTTTCATGTATGCAGAAAACAATAGTGCCCATCTAGTTTGGTTGGTTTTAGAGTTGCCTTAGTGGAATAGTCAAGGAAGAAACATACTTATCTTCCCCACATAGGTCTTTCAAAAAGCACATTTGCCAGTGTGCTATATTGTTATAGTGTTGTAGAATAAAGGCTGCAGGTTTCTTAGATAATAGATTTGGTGGGTGTTATTTCAAATATTGTTCAAGGTTTCCAAAAATTTTGACACCGAAAAATAAATACATAGCTTATCTTACTAAAATTAAAATGGCAATGGTCGTATATAACCATTCAGCTTATCTAGTGCATTCTTCCATCCAGCAGATATGACTTTTCAGTAATCTATGATGTTACCCTCAGAGGAAAAAAAGAAAACATTACCTTCTGTATAGTAATGATTCCTTCCTGTGTATCTTTGTCAACGGAAATCTTGAAAATCCCTAATCCATCACCATCCACGATTTTGTATTCCATTTCAGCATTAGCTCCGATATCTGCATCAGCAGCTTTAATTCTGGCCACAACAGAGGCTACAGGCAATGATTCTGGGACGTTATATTGGTAAGACCCTGTGAAATTTAAAACAAGAATTGAATACCTAAAATAAGATAATCCCAAAATATTGAACTCTTCGATGTTTTGTATCATGTTTCCTTAATTTGTTTTTATTTTTTTAAATAAAAGACATGCTAAGGCAATGTGAAACAAAGATGATTTTCATATGGCCTTAAGGAATTTGATGAGAATGATTAACTCATGGTCACCATGTGATAGCAGAAACAAATAATCTGAGGAAAGTCAAGAGAAGATTCTGTATTTCTTGTATCTCTAGTGGTGAGAAATATCTTATCCTTGATAGTAAAAGTAAATTTTAAAAAATTATAAAAACAGAATTATTGAATGTAACCAATCAAATATAATAGTATAACACAAATATTAAGAAATAAATATATATTGGGATTCATATGGGTAAATACAAGCCTAAATAGTTCTGATAATTTATGAGGGAATTTACTAACTTTTACTAAGAACATTTCAGAAAACTGGCTAAGAAAGTCTGTGAAAGACAGTATTAGTCTTCTTTTACCTCATAAACTGACCAAGGAGAAGAATTATTTTTTGTGGGTCATATGTAGAACTGATTTGGGACACAATGGTACAAGAGCACAAACAATATAATTTGAACAGGGAAAAAAATGAACAAAAATGGAATAATAACATTTTAAAACTTTGTTTAACTTTTGTAAAAATTTCTCTTCACCATCCCTCACCTAAAAAAAAAAAAAAAAAAAAGTTTGGGGAAGAATTCATGAACCATCACTCAGAAACTAGGAAACGCCTCAGCACACTATGTTCCTTCCCCATTTTTCTCTAATCATTTACTTTGCCCTGTCGTCTGCACCTTCCTCCATTTCCTTTTGGTTGTTAAATTGCCATACTTTTGTACTTTCTTATGAAGAGAGAAGAAAGGATTCTCTTTGAGAGGAATATAGAAACGAAAATGTATCCATACAAAGGGACTATGTTTTAGGTTGAGACTGTTGGAAATTTTCTAAAGTTTGTGAATAGTTAACATTAAAAAAAAATGATTATAGCATATGCTTATCATTTTTGAGTGACCTCTTTCATGTATCTAGAGGTATTCTTAGTAAAATTCAAACTGTTCAAGGTTAGAACAGTAATTAAATGGTAAAGAAAATCCCAACAAAAATGAAAAACTTAATAATATATCCTTGGCTTTCTTCACTTTAATAAGTAGGAGAATATCTATAATAACCTAAAAACCTTGTGTTCTTTCTTATCAAAGCATGACAACTGAAACTACTAAAATCCAAAGTATCAATTCTTATCATTACAGGCTTAAAGAAAAAAGCAGCAGTTAATTTTATAATGAGTCAAAAATAATTATATCTTTTTTAAATTCTAGAAATCTGTCCTTCTCCATGATAAGTCATAGAGATCACAATTAAGAATAGGCCCATTTAAAAAAAAAATGCTAAACTTGTGGTCACTTTTTTATGTACCCAGGAGCTACTGAGATGTTTATTGTATAATAATATAAATACTAACAAAATACATAAAATAAAAATGAAAATTCTAAAGAAGCAGTATTTGAAGAAAAAATAATGACATATTTGCTCAGTTTTCTTATTTGATATAATTAACTTCTAAGTTCTGTTGGTAGGGCATATAGTCCCCCATTTCTACTGGACAAGCAATTTAGAGACACTACAGATGCTGTAGTCTGTACAATCTCTTTATTTTCTTGAGCATTCTAAAGACATAACACATAACACGTACACTTAGAAAAATAAAGCAACCAAAAAGAGAGTGAGATGAAATGCTTTTTACAACAGGACACCTCATCCTGGAGAATTTTTTTTTCCTTTTTCTTGATTAAATCAAAACTCACTTTGGTCCAAAAACCTGTAGTTTTAAGCTTTACAGCTACAGTAATATTTTTATTGTAAAGAATTGACAAAGTGTATTTGAGTATTAATTATTGGCAATCTTATAATTTACAATTGTACAAAAAGAGTAAGTCTTAGAAAAGAAGAACAATATATAAGCACAATCAATAACTGTCTGTTATTCAAAATGTGAATAAATATATTATATTTAAGATAGAAGTAATATAAATATATGATAGCTTCTATTCTTCTTAATACCCTTCTATCTGTATTATTTAATGAAAATCATGCCCCTGATAAAATGCAATTTTGGGGAAGTTCAGTAAGAGAATGATTTGCTTTAGAAGTATTTGAAAAAAAAATGTATTTTAAAGATACTTTTTATAGACTGTCAGGGAAAGTTAGAGCACTTGTATCATTTAGCAAAATGACTTACTTCGAGGAAAGCGAGGTGGGTTATCATTGACATCAGTTAGGGTCACGGTGACTGATGTAGTTCCTGACAGTCCTCCATTTTGACCAACCATATCCTTTGCCTGAATAACAAGCAAATACTGGTCTTTAGCCTCTCTATCCATGTTTGGAAGGGCAGTCTTGATGACTCCTGTAAAATTTCAAATCTCAGTAAACGCACCATGAATCACTGCATTTATACTAACAAAGAACATCAACATAAGTAGCAGGTAGCTTTTGAGTTTTTGCCTTTTGTTTTGTTCGTTTATTTTAAATAATTTTAATGTGTAGCAAAGACCAGAAGTATATGATCATTTTATACAATACCGCAAAACAGAGAAAACGTTGTAATCTGATCTTCTAAATATTGAATATAGAGGACTATCTTAGGTTTCATGGAAGCATGGATAAAGAAATAAAAATTTGTAAATAAATAAAATGTCCCTATATCTAACATAATGGGCAGCCACCAGTATATGTAGCAATTAACTTTTCTTTTTCTTTGCTTTCATTCTAACATCAATTTATTATCTATTTCCAAGTTAAATAACACTCACACTATCTTGAGCAACCATATTTGTGTTTGAGCACACTGAGTCTTAAACAGAAACACACAACACACACACACGCACATCAGCAACACATCTATATTTTTAAACATATAAATTACACTTATTTGATTAAGTCTTTTTAACATTACTCACTTGTTCTAATACACTAACTGCAGTTGGGTGCTCTTGTCACAGCAATTCAGGATCACTTTAAGTAACACTTTCATTGAATCCTTTTAGTTATCTATATGCTTTGTAATTAATTTTTGAAATATTACAATGAAATGAAAAAATAGTCAAGTACTCATTAGGTATACTTGAAAGATTCTGATACAAAAATACTCTTTTTAGAGTCACAATGATTTTATGAAATGTTCATGTTTGCCCTTCAATACTTCTATTAACTCTAATTTATAACAAAACAAATACAACTTCCCTAAGACTGACTGTCACCAAACATAAACAATCTTTGTCTAAGAGTTCTGGAACTTTACATATCTCCACCTTTTTTTTTTCTGGTTTATTTTTGTTTGTTGTTGTTTCTTATTTTTTATTTTTGCTGTCAATCATATTTTTCTTTTTGGAACCCTTTTTTAAAAATTGAACATATAAAATTGAGTATACACTTGACCATAAAATGCATTTCATTCATCTATGAATAAATGTTAATTAAATAAGTTATTTTTAGAAAGCGTATCTACTTCTCAAGTTTTAATGTTTAAATATATATACATCTCTCATTTTTCTCCCAATATCAATATCTGTGAGTTATCATCGGTGTACATTTATTATGAAGGAAAGAAGTCCACAAACACCTCAACTAATCAGCAAAAGATGCATTGCAGTCTCATTCTCTCATGGTTTTGCTTAGTGGTATTATTTTTGAAAGGAAATATAGCATCATTAAGGTAGAAGTCTGGTCATCAAAGTTACTCACTTATTTTTCACACATCTAATTGTCTCTTTATATGCAATCCTATAAATAACAATTTTCCAAAGCAGAAAGCATCACAAAGTTTGCAAATTAATGCAGGTGGGAAAGATAATTTCCAAATGTGTCAACTATTAAGCATATTTTTGACAAGAATAAAATAATTGGGAAAAAATGAATTTTAGTAAGGACACTAAATAAGAATATATTTCTAGTTGTATGAATTTTGCTAGCTTTTGCTTTCAAGTAAAAACTGTCTACATTTAGAAAAGAATTCTCATACATTTGATTTGACTTGCATTTTGTCACTTATTATATAACTATATATGTAACTATATATATACACACACACAGAGCAAATTGTTAACACCCACATCACCAAAGTGGTGAATTCCAGTCTTCTCTAATTAGATACCTGCAATTCTGTGAGATTTTCATGGAAAGTAACAATATTATCAAATTTCAACAATTAATAATTTTAACTTACTTATGATGAAAAAAATCTACCTACTATCTCTTTAAACAAAATACTAGTTCAGATACTATGCTTTCTGAGTAAGAATATTTCTATATGTATATCATCTGACTTAGTAACTCAGTATTTTTTAATTTATTTATAGTCCTTGTTCACAAAAAGCATTGTGCATATAAAACATAAACATATACTGCTAATGTTCAAAAACTGTTTTTGAGTACAGAAAAAATATTCTGATGATTCTTTAATGTCCTACCAGCCACAGAAGTTTTTTTAAAAACAAATCCAGTTACCCTGAAATCTTCTTAAAAATTTGGTTTGTGTACCACATGTAACAGATAAGAAACATTTCTGAAATCTATTACAGCTTAAGGAATCAGACAACCGCTGGAGTATGGGTGGTGCATGTTCAGGTTTTGAATTAGTTACAGGAGTCTAGGTAGCCACATGAACCCAAGTAACAGGCTGTGGGTATCAGTGTAGTGAAGGTTAAGCCCACTGAGATTTTTCTCACTAAACTAAGTCAATATTTTTGGATATTACTTTGAGTGAGCTAACATACCAAAAGGAATTTCAATATTGAAAAACCAACCTTCTCAGGGATCTTATTAACTGTGGAAATACTTTCTTATGATAACTGGGACCTGGGATATCTGCATTTACCAAGTACCCAGGCCATTTATGTTCCCCATGCTCTTTATTACAACCTTTATTTTCTATAGCTACTCCAAGATTCCTAAGACCATAGAAATTGAGATTAAAGACATCTGTTTTCTCATGGCTTGCATTTACTTATAATGAGAGGGGTATCTCCAAAACTGGAATTATTTTTTGAGGGTAGGCCCCTTGTAGTGCAGGCTTTCCCTGCTTGGTAAGTGTTCTACAAATCCATTGGCATCAGTGTGCCAGCTAGCACTTGAGAGGTGGCACTCGACTTCAGTGAATTTTTGCTTGGAGATTTTTTTCAACATGTTTGTCCATTTCATGATGGGTGACTTACAAGCATGCTTGTTCACAACTGACTGAGTGTTCGTTCAGTAGTTTCTTGACCAAAACAACATGACCCTCATGTTCCGCCCTATTCACCAGATCTCGCCTAGAACGACTTTTCTTTTGTTTCCCTGGATGAAAAAAAGTCCTCTAAGGAAATGTTTTGCAGGTGTGCAAGAGGTGAAACAAAAAACAGCAGAAGAACTAAAAAATATCAAAATTGTCGAGTTCAAAACCTATTTTGAACAGTGTAAAGAGTATTCTGAAAGGTGTATCACATCAAACGGAGAGTACACTGATGGTGATTGAAGTTTAAACATGTAAGAATAAATACACAATTTTTAATAAATAAATTATGTTTTGTGGGGTCCTTTTTGTATATGTCAGAGACTAAGGACAATGAATGAACTAAAGTCATTTGGTATGGCCATCACCAGAAGGGAGAAGTCAACTGAGAGAACACCACTGAGACATGGATGGTAGAATCTGTGCGCAAGTATAAAATAGTTTAAAGTCCCTGTAGTCTGTTTGCTTTGTTTTTAACAAAACTAATTGGACATTTAGCTCTCTTCAAGGCTAGTTTAAAAATGCTATTTTTTGTGAGACTATGCACCTGCGAATGAGAATAGTAATTATACCTGGTGATAAGCTGAATATGTATTTATGTATTCAGTTTCTGTCAGTATGCATTATTAATATTTTAAAATATCTTAGTGATGTTTATTATCAATATTAGCCTGTTCAGTTTACCTTATGAGTATTATGTTACAGGACATTTTGAAATATAGTGCATATTCAGGAAAAAATTCCAATATAATGTTTTGTTAGTAAAGATACAATTGCATATTTTATGCAATGCGGTCAGTTATTATATTATAGGTGAGTAGTAAGTATTATCCTATACACCATTCAATTGAATAACAATGGCCACTTTTTAAAATTTATTCAGCGTCCCACATGCTACCCTTTTTTTCCTGGGAAAACTCAACTCCTGGTTGAGTAGTTCACCAAGCATAGTAAACTCAACAACTCACTTTGTCATGTAACACTGAAATTTAAAAAAGAAAAATCCAAACCTCTTACTGTAAAAGGTTTATTAAAAGTAAACTAGGGAGCAGTTGGAGAATGGATGGGCAAACATTCTTAGGTGTGTACACCTTTAAGATTTGAGTTGCACTGGGAAAAAATATACTGGTTTATATTTTAAAAATTCTATTGTGTGTCTAATACATTGTGAAGTACCGTGTTCTTCAAACAACACTCTTTCTTATAAATATAGACACTGAGGCATGAGGAAATAGATTCTGGACACAGTAGTTCAACTTTTAAGAAAAATAAATATTCAGGATGCTTGAAAGTTACATTTCAAAGGAACGTAGGGACTGTAATGAGCACACGTTTAAGACCTGCTTTCTGCTTTAAAAAATTTTTTTGGATGATAATAGTTTAAACATTGGAATATGAATTGTAAGTGGTTTTAATAAAATAGGCAATAAAAGCAAGCTTGGTACTTTTACTGCTGACATTTGTCAGTCGCTAATCAAATATGAAAGAAATGCATAGCCCTGACTATGAAAGAACTATGTTGCTGATTAATTGAGAAAACAATAGAAGGGGAAAAACTACTATTTATAAAACTAAGATCATAAAAATGTTTGGACGTCCATTTTATTTTACATGTACAACATAAATCTCTTGCCGATGTCTGTATTTCTTTCTAAATTTTGAGTCTGGATTTTGTTAAGTGTAGCATACAAAAGAATCGTAAAAGGCCAAGAGTCAAAAGTAGCAAATTTGGCAGCATCTGAAACATCAAAGGATTCTAGCAGGGGCAGTAAATGAAAAGTCACTGAGGAAGGGACTCATCTTGCACTCTATGAGGGATGTTCTCAGCAAGCTTTGACAGGAGCCAAGGCCCTTCCTTAACTTGGGCCACATGACAGAATAACATGTGAAGGGCATATTTTGGAAGGCAGATTTGTGATGATGCTACTCACATAAAACTGTGATGCAACAAATACACATGAAATATATAATCACATCATCGCATGTCTATTTTTTTTTTTTTTTGAGTTGGAGTCTCACTCTATCGCCCAGGCTGGAGGGCAGTGGCACACTCACAGCCACCCCAGCTTCGATCTGACGATCCTTTCACCTCAGTCTTCCAAGTGGCCAGAACTATGGGTGTGTGCGATTCAGCTAATTTATTATCATTATTATTATTATTATTATTATTATTATTATTATTGTAGAGACGAGGTCTCGCCCAGTTGCCCAGGCTGGTCTCGAACCTGCAGGCTCAAGCTATCCACTTACTTTGGCCTCCCAAAGTGCTGTGATTACAGGCTGAGCCACCGAGTCTGGCCTATCCTGTTTCTTATGTTTCCTAAATGACAAGTGATGTTCAACATTCAATTTATTTTCCCGGGCTCCTTTCATGGCCATGTGACTTGTGTTGTCATTCTGAACCCAAGCTTGGCTTAAAGCTCTGTTGAGGATGTCTTGAAATCCTCAGTCATTTTAGAACAAGAGGCCCACATTTTCCTTTTGAACTGCAAATGATGTAGCCAGTTCTGTCATATGCTTAATAGATCCCCAAATGGGATCTATCTGCTTACAGTTCACAGAATAGATAAGGTTACCTTAGAATAATCTTGTCTCCCGGTATGTTTGTAGACATTATGAAAACAGGGGGTGAGAAACTTCTCAGTTCTTTTAATGCTGCTTTATCCCGGTTTTAGTGCCATGCTATTTGCTTGTCGAGGTACATTGTTCACATTGAGTTTTGCAACTATTCACAATTTAGATTTGGAAAAAGAAATTTAGGTAGAAGATACAGCTATCTTCTAGCCACTTGGTCTGTTAATAGGGCTAGAGACAGAATTTGTGCTTGGAGATTTTAACCAAGCTACTTTCTTAAAAGGTAAACAAATGTATAGAAATGTAGCTAGTAGCAATAGCCTGGGTAAATTTTTATATAATCTCTATTTAATATATTTTCAACATTTTTTTCTGGCAAGACTTTACTTTCTTCCCTCAAAACTTAAGACTTGAAGTGAAAATAATGTTATTGCTCACACAGGTAAGAACCAGACAGACAATAATAAGTAAGGAAGACTAACTGAAACCTTACAACATTCCATGCCCTTCAAAACTGAACCAACCTCATTTTTGGCCAGAAAATTTTAATTTATTTTTTCTTGCAAAAAAGTATTCTGCATAGTATGAATTAGCAGGGAGGACAAAATTGCTCAAGGTATCTCTGCACTAAAGGCTGTAGAAAGTGAAGTCCCAATGATTACCATAATTAGAGAATTAACAAAATTAAACTAAACTTTCATCTCCTGTAATACACGATCCTTTCAATTCTGAAATTAAGTCTGAAGTACTAATAATGTAATCCTGTGACAGATACCATTGTCCAGTACCGAGGCTATACTCTACAGGGTTATGTGAAAATCCTGTTACCCTGCAGCAAAGCTAAAACCACAAGCCAATCATTAGTAGCAGCAAATATTTAATCCTTTGGATTAATACAAGTTATTTGGGGGCAGGTTATATAAGGTAGAAGTGTATAACTTGTGAGAAAAATGTCAGAAACATGTCAAAGTCTTTTTCAGTTGCAAAGAGTAGACATATAAGGGAAGGGGTGAGTGTTTGAATTTGGGTTTCTCAGATCTATCATTAAATCAAACATGAGCACCTTCTATATTCTCATGACTCATATTAAAAATCAAAGACTTCCATTTATTTCTTATCCAATACTTGCTTCATCACAACTGCCTCCTCTCTATTAGACTTTCCAGGTGGTTTCCAAGCTCCATGACTACATTCGAATAAAGCACACATTACAGTCTCCATGAAAGTTCAAATCAATGAGCTGGGATCATATTTACTTCTCTGTGCGTGTGCATTACGACTGTCATTCCCAAAAGACATTTAAAATATTTATCTCCAGGGTGATTTGAAAATGGATGAATATTGCCATTTTTGTAAAAATATAGGGTCAATGGCATTAAATTATTCATATAAAATCATAGGTACCCTCAAATATTCATAATTATAAGTTTATATATTGGGAGAATAAAGGCAAAACAACTTTTAGAAAGAGAAATCTTAGAGTTTTATGGTGATGAAAAAAATCAATGGTACACACCTAACAATACTCTCTCTCCATTCACCCAGCTCCCCCTACACACACATAGCCAGAGAAAACGAATAGATTAAAATATCATTTTATAACCACAATAAAAATACTCCATGTTATAGTCTTAATGTAAACTATTTCCATTTAAAAGCAAAATAAAAGCAACCAACCACACAAATATTCACAAATACAACCTGACAACACATAGTTAAAAAATATTCCCCTAAAATTAAAAAAAAAAAATCATTTTGATTTAGTTTTTGATTTATCGGGTCATCATCCTAATTGTTACATTTAAACTACACTCTCTCAGGAAACTAACTTCTGGAAGAATAAACTGAACCTACTACCTATTCTACTACGTGGTAGAGAAGTTTCTGCTTGGAATTTAAATTCTGCCATGTATAATTTTCTATGCAAATTTCTAAAGAAAACAAATCACAGATAAAACATAAAGATAAATAATCAAAATTTTCTTAAGCAGTCAGGAGGTAGTAGCTGAAATTTTAAAAATATATATACTATTCTTTTAAATCTTATTAGGATACTAATTAATACAAGATTATTTTCAGGGTAATAATGCCTCTAAATAATATGTTGCTCATTATCAAAGTAAACATAATAAAAGAAGCACAATAAAAGTAGTGTCTGTTATTAGTGTCAACTATATTTAATAAAAATAACTAACTTTACTTCTAAGTAAACATATAAGTGATGCCTTTACAAGACCGTCACATTTCAATGCTTACCTGTCTTTGGTTCCACTGAGAAGTATGGCTGTCCTTGAAGAATACTGTAGACCACTCTGGCGCTGTTGCCATATGTAGGATCGTCAGCATCTGTTGCTGTTACTTGTACTACTGAGGTCCCTAGATGCCAATCCCAAAACCACTGAATTAAAAACTTTCAAATGCCACAATACAAAGGAACTCACAAAATGTTGCAGATTCCATATTAGACTCATTTCCAATTTTTCATTTATCTTCTTTCAAGGTACAAAAAAATTGATACAGTATAGTTTATAAGTAAACCCCAAAGAGATGATAAAACCCTGGAAATGTTTAAGAGATATGAAAATATTTTGACAAAAAAAAACCAAAAACAACAAAAAAACGATGCACGTTAGACTGGGTTATACTCAGAATTGGATGAGACTAAATTTGAGGTGTCTCATCTTTCGGGCTCAGGAAACAAGTTTTAATCAAAAGCAGTCATTAGAAGTTTCAATCACTGACCAGAAGGTAGCATGAAGATAGCATCTTGGATGCTAACATCATTGCAGACATCTCACTGTTGTTGTTAAGAAGAGCAAAACAGAAACTGAAATTTCATTAGTTTATTGTACAAAGAATATTTGATCCATCCAACTGGATATTAGTTGGCTACCCTACCTCTTTGAGAATTATTTCATTTTTTTTTTTTGCTTCTACTAATTGATTAAAAAACAAAACAGAAAATAAAAATGGAAACTAAGCCCTCCCAAAGAAGAAATTTCATGTCAACTTTAAAAATTGCATTACTAGTTGTTTTTCAATACCACACATAATAAAATGTCATGTAATTTCTTTATTTTACTATGTATTCATGTATTAAACATGGAAAGCATTTATTCTGATCTGATCTTTTTATTTCCATTTGAAAACTAATTTTCAAAATATTAGTTATAGATTATTATGTAATTCATGTCCTATCTGATGGATATGAGACAATCCCCTTTCTTCATGCATTTTTTTTCTTGAGTTGGGGTCTTACTATCACCTAGGCTGGAGAGTAGTGACATGAGCATGACTCACTGCAATCTCCAACTCCTTCGCTCAGGCGATTCTTCTGCCATAGCTTCCTGAATAGCTGGGAATGTAGGCACATGCTACCATGTTTGACTAATTGATTTTTTTGTAGAGATAAGATCTCCCTATGTTGCCCAGACTGATCACAAACTCTTGAGCTAAAGTAATTCTCCCATCTAGGCCTCCCAAAGGGCTGGGATTACAGGTATGAGCCAGCATGCCCAGCCTCTTTATGTATTCTTTAAAGTTCTAGTTTATTTATAATCATTTTCTGAATGCGGCATTTTAAATCTAACATATATTTTGTATGTATTCCTACTTCCTATTTCTCTTTCTAAATGCCTTAACACGTTAATGTCCATTTTGCTACAAATCTATTCCATTTTTCATATTATGATTTCCTTTACCAATTCCATTTTCTTTAAAATTGGGTAAAAATTATGAAGCTACGTGCATGGCACCATTTTAAAAAATATATTTAAGTCTTTTTTTTAAAATTTTATATGCTTAGGTAATTGTGCCCTGTGAATGCCTGATAAGACTAAGATGGTGAATTACGCATTTTTTAAAATATTTTTAAGAATTATTTTTTTTGCAGAGTCTTACTCTGTCACTCAGGCTGGAGTGCAGTGGCACAGTCATGGCTTATGGCTGCCTTGACCTGCAGGACTCAGGCGATACTTCTGCCTTAGCCCTCCAAGTAGCTGGAATTATAGATGAGTGTCACCAAGCTTGGCTAATTTTTTTATTGATTGTAGATACGAGGTCTCATGATGTTGCCCAGGCTGGTCTCAAACTAATGGGTTCAGGGAATTCTCTCTCCTCAGCCTCCCAAAGTGCTGAGATTACAGACATGAGCCACTATGCCTGGCCAAATTTTGAATATTTTTTAATGTTCTAATAAATTACATGTACTGTCTCTATTTTCTCTATATTTAAGCAATATTCATTAGATGATATGTTTAGGTATTATTTTCTACTTCATTTTACAAGAAAACATATAATTTTAGACGAGACAATAAGAACTAAACTTTGGTGAATTTGGTTCTGTACAATACTTTTTTTCTGAAGTGTTCGTTGATTTAACAATACATTAGTAGAAACACAGACATTCACAAATAAATTTAAAGTTTCCATGCATATGTATGCTCTTCTGGCAATGAATAAACTATCCTAAGGACTTATTAGTGTATTTAAAATTCCACCATTACTTAACATCCAATGGAAATAAAGATCCTTGAATACTAAACACTGAAAGCATGTATTGTATATTCCATACTATATAGCAACTATTACATTTGATTAGAATTAAACACTTTGATAAATTATAGTGTTCTGATAAGCACTATACATCCACATAGCTTTTTTTAATGTAGTGTAGATATACATGATTCCACACTCACATGTATGTATTGACTCAGAGGTCTGACTGAACATCAAGTAAATACTGAAGACATTTGAAGTAGTCTTCTAAAAAAGTTCTGAACCTATTTGAATTGGCCAAGTAAATAACTTACATGTGTGCATAACAATCATGCTATTTGATATTAGAGTAGCATCAAAATAGACTACCATGCATGAGTTATATTCTAAAACACATAATTCCACTTGCATAGTGACCTGCTGTGTAGGAAAGGAAAACACTAGGAAATCAATGAAGAATGTTCCAAAGTGGCCATGAGAACTAGAAGCAGTGGGTTGAAATGAATTCCTGTTTTGCTAAACATTAGTAATTTGGGGAGAGAAATGTGTTCTCTCTTTTCTCTAAAACCACCAAAATCTTATTATAGTAACTGATTTTGTTGTTATTGTGGTTAAGCCATGAAGCACTTTGCAAGTGTGGGCAGAACTGAGCAAGTAAAATAAGTCTGTTTGGTCATAGAAATGCTTGCAATATGTGTTAACGATAGTAAGATTCTATTACTGTGGCTAAGAATTCTCTTCAAACCCTAACATTGAGTCTTCTATCTCACTGTCAGTTTGTATTCCTTTGGACAGCTGGAGCCATTGTGCCCCAAATAACTTTCCCTCTCTCATCTTATAGGAACAGAAATTTAGGGCCACTAAATTATAATCCCTTCAAGGGCACACACAATATACATCTTCACAACTCCACACTTCAGTGTAGTAAATGGGGTTACTGAATGATTGAATGAGTGAAATATCCTTTATTTAAAATAAATCTATTGACTAAAGTGCCCACATGTTAAAATACAAGTTTTGTCATTATTTTAAGCAAGCTTCCTACTTCAATATTAAAAACAGTAGGAAATAAATATATGTCAAATTGTCTCCTTTCCAGTTCCATTTTAAAAATTATTTTGTACGATTGTCCACATTTAAATTGCATACTCGTTGTAAGTTATTTTAGAAATACTTTAACAAGTTACATTTAAAAGAGCATATGTATTAGTTAATATAAATAAAGTACGTACTAGAAGTGTCCTATTTGCCATTTTTTCTAGTAACGGAGCAATGCCAAGGGGTCTTTCAGTAAAAAAAGCTTTCATTATTTGTTTTTATTTTAGATTAGAAAATATAGTTTATTTAGAAAGTAAATTAGAGAGCGAAGAGATTCACCTCTCCAAGGTAGGGGAGGGGGCCAAAACTTAGGAAACTTGGAGGTGACCATAGTTCAAAGAGCACGTGTCCACACCAGAGTTTAGTAAAACAATGGCCTATTTTTTTTTTTATATCTCTCCAAATGGGTATCACCTTACTATTGTTATAAATGTACTATGAAGTCTCTGGAGAAATTACAAAAAGACTAGTGGTGACATGTGGATGGACACTTGTGGATTTAAGCACACTTAATACAAATAAATAGACCATCTGATCCAGATGTTAGCTTGGCTACCTACTGATACTGCTGACATTGATAAATCGATGCTTAGAACAGTGAACTGTTATCCTAATATCCTTATAAAAAAAGTATAAGATCTTTGTTGCCTTTAATCTGGAAGCATTTCGTTTTTTGCCTAGCTAGGCATCTTTGTAATCGTTTAAAAACATAAACAAATATTAGGTTGAAAGAAAATGTACGAGCTAAGTAATTTCTAAAAGAAACTGAGATAGTTATATGAAAGAAAAAGTTTCCTAATTTTCTGTGTAAGCAAAATAATGTCTTAAGTTAATAGGAAGTGGTTTCTAACATGTTTCAAAATTTCCCTTCACTCTTACTGTCAATTACTGTATGCATACGAATGTGCTTAGTTTTTTTTTTCTTTTCCCTCAGTGCTTCATGACAATTTAATTTTAAATACAAACCTCCTAAAGTCAGACACAAACCACAAAAGCAGTGCATTCTTTACTTACCCACAGGAGACATTTCGGGAACTCCTGCCGTGTATGGGCCATCCAAAAATTTGGGTTCATTGTCGTTGATATCCTGAATTTTGATGACGAACTCCGACTCCGGCTCCACGGGTTTGTTGGTGACCCTGTCCAGCGCTTGAGCTCGGAGCGTATAGTAGGCCTGCTCCTCGCGATCCAGTCTCTTGGTAGCATGAATATCCCCAGTGTTCTCATCAATAATGAAAATGGAACTTGCCCCTTCGCCTGACAAGATGTATTTGATGGAACCATCTCCTTTATCAACATCAGAGTGAAGCTGGTGAAAAATTCATGTGAGATGAGATTAACTTACAAGAGAGTCAGCGATATGGAGATATGTAAAAATAATTCTTATGTCAGGCAGCAGTACATGAAATTTTATTGTTCTTGGAAAGATAAGCTGAACGCTCATTGTGCACAGCAGAAAGGCTATTAGAATGTGTCAGCTTGTACTTGTGAGCAAGACAATTGCATTTCTTCCTGTAAACAGTCTCATTTCCAAAGGGATTTTCTATCATTCCCAAAGTTAGGAATTTGTTGTAGTGTTATTTTTGGTTTGGTCTGTCCTTGCCAGTGTTAGCCATCTTCTTTGAACAAAGTAGGCATTCAGTAAACATGTATAATTAGTTGATTTGATATTATTCCAGGCAAAGGGGCTTTCTATAGAGCATGTGTCAATTTTGTTCTAATATATTATTTAAATTGCCTAGAAACCCCCACATTCTTTAAGGGTATCCTTTTCTTACTCTTCCCCACCCTGAACCCCCACTTACACTGCTTTCCATGATTAACAAGTATAGATGGATGTCCAGTCACCAAATCTGTCCTCAGATCCTGTCCTGTATTTTAAAATTTGAAGCTGAAAAAAAATGGCACTGCTCTCTGAAGTAGGAATTTTAAAATCAATGCGTGTATGGGACTTCAACTAAAATACCAAGAACTGCATTAGATTTGCATGATTAACCCCAGACTCAGCAGCAGGGGCAGTACCTACTGATTTGCATTTCACATCTGGAACGGTCCCTGCTGTATGTCAGAACATTATGTTGAACAGAGGAACCTTAGGAAACTCAGACATAATTACACATTTTCCTGAACTTCATAACCTGAAGCACACACTACTCAATCTGTCATTTCAACAATCTTTCACTACCAATAACTGCTATCATGCTGGACTTTGGACTAGTGATAATGTTAAAGCCCAATTTACCAAATAACAAGGATTTTTACTGCCCTACAGAACTATGTTTGCATTTATTAAAATGTAACATGATCAAAAATACAAAATATGAAAAAAAAAATATAGGAAGGTGTGGGCACAGTGGTTTTTCTTCCTTCCTTGGTGGCTGTGAAGAATACAGATTTGTGTGCCGTGAATTTTTGTACGTGATCCTTCCACTGCAATGTAACATCTGTGTTTATACCCTACCTCGGGGTACTTAAGTACTTGATTTATCCTTTGTCAGGATTAAGTAATAAAAAAATAAATTTCTGTCATAAGTTATCATTTAATTTTTTTTCAGTATGGAATTATTTAGTAGGTCACTGTGCCATATGTTTACCCAACATATGGGGGAAGGTGTGTTTTTGAACTACTGTGAATTATTTAATTTTCTTAAGTCTTTCACAAGGTTGCTATTTATATATGTATCTCCCTCTAATTTAAGAAGGGTGAAATATGAGAATATTATCATTTGCATTATTTAGAACCTCCCAGGTACCAGTCACTATGCTTAATATTCTCTACACAGTAACTCAATTCATATTCACAACTGCCCTATAATCCTATGAACAGATTAGGAAACTAACGTAGAATAAGGCTAAGTACCTTACCTGAAGTCGCCCAGCTAACTAACCCTCTGGCAGCACCAGGATTATGAAAACTGGCAGGCTGGTGTAAAGCCCACGTCCCCACTCCCCACAATCTACAATGAGAACCTGTCTCCTTGATAGGAGCTGCTGTCCTGTGTGGTTGGGACTTCAAGAGTTGCTGCAAAGAAGAATTTAGAGAAAGAAGGCTACATGCAACTAATCCCTACCACGTCTGCCCAGATTTTAAGCTAGTTTACTGCTTCGGAGGTTTCCATCAATGCATTTTATGGCTTACCAGAAGAGTCTCATTTTGCCATTATGTTATGATAAACTACCACATTCAACAACACATAGCATGAACACAAGTCCTGAGATGAGTGCAGATGATGGATGAAAATAAGTTGTTTTAAAGCTTCCAGTCCCTTGTGCCAAGATCAATGCCATTCTCCTAATGCTCCCTCACCCTCATTTGTGCTCCCATAGGGCAGCACCTTGGGACAACTTGTCTACATGCTACTGCTGACGATGGTGTGAAATGTTAGAGAAACGTCTAGTTGACCCTAAGAAATATCAGCAGTACATGGGTCATGTCTTTAATCAAAACCTTTCTAGTTTGTTAAATGACACTAAGAACTTCCATTTAAAGAACCAGCTCTTAGGATTCATTTTACTAATTCCTGTCAACCGATCGCTAGTTCCATGGAATGGGTGATACAATATTTCTGTGATATTCCAGGTAAAGGAAAGAGGATAAACGTCTTTTCTAAATAAAACACACATTAAATCCAAACTGTGAACTTCAATCTGAATTCTGATGTATTTTACATTATGGTGTTATTGACTATTCCCTATTACTAACAGCATAAGAGCTTAAAAGAAAAAAATGTTCCTATTACTTGTTTTTCTAATCATTCAACAATCAGATGCATTCTCTTCCTCTGCCTCTCCCTGCAACACACATACATGTGCACGCACTACACACACACTCACACACATTCATACGTACTGTTTCAGGATCCCTAAACTTTACCAAATTCTCCCTATCACTGACAATTTCCTCCCAGCTGGGATCATCACCAGGTTTGTAATCCCTGCCAAAATTCATAAGCAGAAAATTGCTTTAAAGTCTAAACTCAGTGTCCTTGCAAGTATAGTGTAAGCATCTGTGCTTAAAAGTAGATGATCAACTTTGGATAGTTAAGATGGGTACATAATGATTGGATATATTCAGACATTTAATCCGTGAGACTATGTGTACAAGGTCTGACAATTAAGTTTGCGAACCTTCCACTGCACACTACATTGGCAGCACTGTACAAACAACTCAGTAAAGTTTTATAAGCTGGTATATCAGTCTCTCACAGCTGTGTTTGTGTTGACATGTGGCAGTGTCTTGCTGACTGGCGTTCATTATTGCTATTGCATGTTTTTGTGTGCTGTCACAAGACTGTTGGAGCTTGAATTGGAGCAATGAACACACATTTAATTTCTTGTTAAACTTGGCAAGAGTGGAAGTGAAATCAGGAACATTTTAGTCCAAGTTTATGGAGATAAGGCCATGAAGAAAACAACACTGTAAAAATGGATTAAGTGTTTTTCGGAGGGGAGAGAAAACATCACTGATGAAGAAAGGTCAGGATGGCCAGTAACAAGCAGAACTGACTGAAAACATTGCAAAAATTCATTGAATTGTGTGTCAAACTCATCAGCTGACTATGAGAAGCATAGCAGACCAAATAAACATCAATAAAGAAAGAGGAAAATCCTAATTGAAAATCTTGTCATGAGAAAGGTGTGTAACAAAAATGGTCCCAAAGCAGCTCTTGTATCACAATGTGCCAGCTCATACAGCACTGTCTGTGAGGGAGTTTTTAGCCAGTAAACAAATAACCAATTGGAACACCTTCCCTACTCACGTGATATGGCCCCAAATGACCTTTTTATTTACCCAAATGTAAAGTAAATATTGAAAGAATGGCATTTTGATGACATTCAGGACATCAAGGGTAATACAACAGCTCTGATGGTCATTCCAGAAATGAGTTCCAAAACTGCTTTGCCAGGTGCTTGCATTGGTGCATAGCTTCCCAAGGGTAGTACTTTTAAAGTGACTATAGTGATATTCAGCATTTTTTTCTAGGATGAGTTTGTGAACTAAATTGTCAGACCTCGTGTTATACTAATCTTAGTAGGTGGAGTAAAACTCATGCTGTTAGTGAAAAACTATTCTCTCCCTGCTGAAAAAAATATGCTCAGCAGAGAATAATGTTGCAAGTGTAAAAATAGCACATTACATTCTTAAGGTGACATGTGTGTCTATGTAGGTGCATGTAAACACACACACATACATATATACCTATTTGTGAATAACTAACGATTGCAAACAGTACTGAGAAGTGTTACCCTCCACAGAGAAAAACCTATGACCAGAAACAAACAAAAAACCCTAAAACTACAGTCCCAGAATATAGTAAATGAATACATAAAGAAATTTAAAAATACAACAACAACAAAAAAGCATTTGCACTCTACTTGGGGAAGATCAGAACTCACCTAAGTCTATGTTACTTGCAAATACCCTTACAATTATGATCCTGAGATTAGTCTAAACAATAACAACAACAACAACAATTTTATTAATCAGCAAACAAAACTCCCATCTACTACCTGGGTTCCTAAATCCTTTACAAAGTATTGGTTGTGACTTCAAAGTAAATATTTACAGGAAAGATTTTTTTTTTCAAATGAACACAACAAGCAGCACAGAATTCTTAGTTGAGTCTAGCTCATAGTAAGACAAAAGATAATCAGAAGGGGTGATACAATTATGACGTGAATCCTACACGTTGCTATGTTAGCATCATTCATGGTAAAATGTAAGAAATATCAAACTGGGTCGGACTCTTACAATCTACATAAGCCATGAATGCCAATCACACTTTATGTGTATCCCAGAGTGTATTTCTTAATAATCCATTGTGGTTCCATCATAGCCTATTTGATAGAACATCCCCGCCCCCTTATTATGTCTATTATATCCAAGGTCCTTTTCATTCTCTCTTAACTATAACCTTAGTTCGGATTCTCCAAATCTTTCTCTCTCTTTATTTCAATAGCTTTAGGGGGTCCAAATAGTTTTTGGTCACATGAATGCATGGAATACTTGCTCAGAAGTCTGAAATTTAAGTGTATTTGCCAACCCTACCTGTGCATATAGTATCCAATAGGTGCTCCAAAATTTTCACTTGGGCTATTACAAAATTCCTCAATTATTCTCTACCTTTAAAAAGTCTTATGGTTTAGGCTGTCATAAATTTGTCAGAAATTATTTTCCCCCAGAATTCATTAAATTATATCATACCTCCTCGTTAAATATGTTTTCTGCATATCTAGAGTATCCTTATTGATGGGTGCTCAAACACAATATTTACAAATAATAGTATCTCACATTTGCACAGCAATGTTGGCTCCGAAGGACTTTCATGATGGAACACACATGGGCATGGCATGGGACTGCCCAGTGGTCCAGTCAATTGTGGGTGAGTTTTTCAGGGAACATCTGTTGCTGTGGTTATGTTCCTTGTAGGACCTGTGAAAAGCACACCTTTGCTGAGAATTCAGCTCTTTAGAAGTCATTTCAAAGTGAAAGGAACAATTACTTGACTGACTCTTGATTCTCCTTCTTTGGCCTTTTCAGCATGCTCATCAAAAATGTTTAATTGCTTCCCATGGTCTATGGGTTTAACCCTGAATTCTAGGCACAGCGCCCAATCTTGTTGTGTGTTATCTTCCCAGCCTTTCTTTTCCATCACATCTCACAGTGAATTTGATGTTGCAAGCATGTTGGATTAGTCCCTGCTGCCTGAGCACAGCAAGCATTTCCATCCTTTTCAACACGTCCTTCATTGTCTTACCCACTAACTGGCATCCGATTCAGCTTAATGCAAGTTCTCTTTATTGAAGATTTACAGTTGTCCTCTTTTTCTTTGCCAAAGCATCTTGTTTAAATTTGTATGACAAAATTCATTTAACTCAGCTTTATATGGAAAATCGACTTCAGTTGCTTTTATATCCAACATGTTTAATTTTAAAACTCCTTAGAAACTAGCTTATTTTGGCTGGACACCGTGGCTCATGCCTGTAATTCTAACACTTTGGGAAGCTGAGGCAGGAGGATTGCTTGATCCCAGGAGTTCAAGACCAGTCTAGGTGCAACATAACAAGACTGCACCGCTACCGGAAAAAAAAAAAAAAGCCAGGTGTGAGGCATGGTGGTTGTGTGCCTGTAGTCCCAGCTACTCCAGAAGCTGAGGTGGGAGGACTGCTTGAGCCCAGGAGTTTGAGGCTGCAGTGAGTCACGACTGTGCCACTGCACTCTGGTCTGGGTAAGAGTGAGACTCCAACACACACACACACACACACACACACACACAACTAGCCTGTTTTTATCATCATATTCTACATTCTCAATAAACAATTCGTATTTAATTTGGTAAATGTATAATCTACTTGGTAAAATAGTAGTATTGTTTAATTTCAATTTCTATCCTATTAAGTTTTAAGAGCATTAAGCCAAAAATAAAAATAAATAAAAAATATCCTGTAGCTCTGATTTATTCCTCCTAATTCTCTAAACCACTCAGATGAAGTTCAGACACCTTGCTTTGTTGCTCAGGGTAACACTTGGCATGTTATTTTGTACTTTCACATTTACATGTTTGTGTTCCCCAGGAGACAGAGTCCTCATGGAGACAGACATACTTTCTTATTCCTGTTCCCTGTAGTCACCTCTCTCTCTCTCTCTCTCTCTCTCTCTCTCGCTCTCGCTCTCACTCTCGCTCTGGCTCTTGCTCTCTCACTCTAACACACACACACACACACACACACACTACATAGAAGGTTGAAAATTCCTTGGGTGTTCCTGGATGCCAGACTCTCCATGACTTTCATTCCATTGTTTATCTACCTTATTTTTAAACGTAAGATTGTAGAGACCAACACTAAAAACAGAGCAATGCATTGCTTTGATGATATTCTTATATCTTATTAACCAGACTAGGCCTGATAGGAACTACTTGATCTAGCACTTTCAATTCATCCACTTAAAGAAAAGTCTGAAAATGGGAAATATTCCTAAATTCAGCAGACTGGGATTTGAAAAAATCAATTCAACATATTGACCAGCTTTTGTTTCCTCTATGTACTTCTAAAACCCTGCCTGTTACTTGATCTTCCTGATGATCGTCTTCACTGTGACTCTAATTAGCCCACTCTTCTGTAAAACAGAGAAAAAGATATCTGCACTTGGACTTCACTGAACAATTGTGACCACTACTTGAGATAATATGGTGAAATGTAATTCATAAAGGTAAATTAAAATAACATTATAATTGCATGCTTTCATGTTTTTTGGTCTTTGGAAAACATACTAAATTTTTATGTCACAAAAAAGAGCAGATATAGACGAAAGATGAAACTATTGGAAAAAATAATATATTTATTGTGAAAGCTTTGACATTATTAAAATAAAATAAATTAAACCCTCTGTGATGTTCACTGACCTATTTACAATGAAGATGGTGGTAATCATAGTTTTGTATTCAATTTTCCATTCCATGGACATTGGAGTAAGAAAAAATGAATTGTTTTATAAACAAACATTTATACTGCTCTTGTGTTTGTGTAAAAACTGAAATAATGGTGTCAGAGTAAAAAATGTACTCCTTTAGGTAGCAAGTTAATTAATCTGAGAGTGACATATTAAATATTAGCAAAATATCTAAAATGAATGTTCACCTATTGATTTACATATAACAGATTTCTGATTTTGAAAGTTTCAAAATATATTCCAAATTGTTCAAATCCATGCAGGGTATTTTCATTAAACTTTTACAAGATTAAAGTTGTAAACAGAGAAGGTAGATTTTTAGTCTCACTCTGTCACCCAGAGTGACACCCACTGCAGCCTCGACCTGCTAGGCTCCGATGATCCTTCCGCCTCAGCCTTCCGAGTAGCCGAAATTACAGGCGTGCGCTACCACGCCCAGCTAATTTTTTTATTTACTGTAGAGATGAGGTCTCGCCAAGTTGCCCAGGTGGTTCTCGAACCCACGGGCTCAGACAATCCACTCACCTCAGCCTCCCAAAGCGCAGGATTACAGGCTGAGCCACCGAGTCTGGCTGAGAAGGTAGATTTAAGCAATAATTGGCAGAAATAATACTACTCGATACACACATTACATACACGTTTTTGTTTCTCCGTATGTCTTTTAATAAATATTTTCTACATGCCATTGGATACCTTGCAATTATCAAGCTGTTGAAGACATACTACAGATGAAAACAAGGGTATGAGTTATTTCTTTCTGGTTGAAGTATTCCTAATTTATAATTATTATGGTCCAGGGTAGTGGAATGCAATTGACTTATAAAGCATCTTTGATGAAGATGCAGGGTTTTAAAACTACAGATATTAATTATTATTATATATTTATGGCAATAAAGAAAAAAACATATGATTCAAGAAGTGCATAGGTAATGTCAAAGTTCCCAAGGAAATATCATTCCTCTTTTTCTTTTAACCAATAATAAATAAAAAGAAAGAACTATTCAGATTGTTTTCATTCCCAGAAGAAGTTCACAGTAATTCAGTTGTGACAAACATTCATTCTGGGATCTGAGCTCATTTACATAACAGGAGGCTGATACAACTGCAAGGTCAATGCTGAGGAGCCACAGGTATGGCTACGATTCTCCTCTCAGCTCCATGTTGTGCTGCTTTAACCACCCTTAAATCCCCATTTATTTACTTATTATAGATAAGTATCTGTAAATATACACTTGGTCTTGAATGGTGAAGTGAGGAGAAAATGAAGTAATGCATTTGCAAGTAGTTTTGTAAAATGAATTTTTACATAATTTGTAAGTTTCCATATAGTGGCAAAATAAAATCGTCGGCATTCGTTAGAAAAAAATAAACTTCCTGTCATGTGAAAAGGTCATAGGTCTATGCCCATGACGTGGTTACTCAGAGCTTCACGCTCACAGCCACAGCTTTTTTCTTCAAGGACCAAGTGATAGCATCTCAGAAAAGCATTCTCTGTTTTACACAGCTACATTCACCTTCCTAAAGACAACCCCACAGCATTGATCTCATTCTGTCTCCAATTGCTATCTCTAGGCCAAATCCAAAACTTTCACACAACTGAAGGAATCTGCCTAAAGTCAAATTCTTAATGATCAAAATTGAAGGTGAAATTTCATCTTAGTGTAATTGTGAATACTTCATGTTTTATACTTCAGGGCTTGCTAGAATATTCCCTTGCTAGATATAAACTCCCAGAAATAGGCCAGAAGAATTTAAAAGCACACATCTGCGGAGACTAAGCTTTTTTTCTCAAAATAATAACTTTTAATTTTGCTTTTTTAAGTGAGGTTGGTTGAATAGAAAATATGTACATACCTGAGGCTAAAGCAGCATCATTCAAAATGCAGTTTTGAGGACTATGTCTAGGTATTTTTCCAAGTCAAGGTAAGTACAAAAGTTGAGAAGAATGGCTTAGCAACTGTTACAGTAATTTTGCACAAAAACATAATATCTGTTGAATCTCAAAATAATAATGAAAATAATGGGCACTTATTTTTTTTTAAGTAATCTATTTTTTATTACACTGTACAAGATTAGTAGGAAGTCACAACAGAGTGTGACTTTTTAAAAAACAAATAAGCACACACAAAAACACCCACTTCCAACAAAACCTCTGCTTTGCATCACAATATGTTGAGAAGCATGGGGCGGTGAATAAAACCCCACATGAAAACTCTTAAATGCATCTAGGCAGTCATCCATCTAATATCTTTCCCCATCCTAACAGTAGAGAAGACTGGATAATACTCTCAAAGGGAGGGTAGAGGATAACCTGTAGACATCATCCTAAGACTTGCACAGATACTTCTTACTTGGCATTTTGTAGAAGGCATTCATGTATGTATACGTTGCAAATGGTAGTAATAGGAAAGGTTTGCAAAACATTTCCTGGAGTTTTTGCATTGCATTTCTTTGTCCATTAGAAATAGCAGCAATTATAGCTAAAGCAATGGCAACATAATTTTGAAGTCTTTATCTAGGGAGAGAACAAAATTTCAGCACTTGTATAATCTGAAGAGAGAATTTTCTAGAGTGCAACATCACTTCTAATGTAAGGATATGTGTCCAACGTGGCCTAAAGGTCAATGTGGGGACAAAGGTACTACAAACACAGGATGTCAGAAATAACACAGAACTAGAAGGGCACACAGAGAAAAGAAGCTAGCCAAGAGAACAGACAGTGATTTAGTCATCCCACACTTAAAGTTACTAATCAAGCCGGGCTTGGTGGCTCAGTCTGTAATTCCGCACTTTGGGAGGCTGAGGTGAGTGGATTGCCTGAGCCCGCGGGTTCGAGACCTGCCTGGCCAAGTTGGCGAGACCCCATCTCTGCAATAAATCAAAAATTAGCCGGGCATGGTACCGCGTGCCTGTAGTTCCAGCTACTTGGAAGGCTGAGGCTGCGGTGGCCAGGAGCGGCCACTGCACTCCAGTCTGGGTGACAGAGTGAGACTCCAACTCAAACAAAAAAAAAGTTACTAATCAGATCTTGGTAAGGAGTCTCTGATAGTTAACTCTGAATCCATACTAAGTATGCACATGCATTTCTGATTTGGTGATATCTATTTAGCAAAGTTCATCTCAGGTATTCCATATTGGGTATTTAGTATTTGTCCAGTTTATCTTTTCTGACATCTTCATAAAACTTTCATGTTAAAAGTATCTCTTTAGCTGTCATCTGAAGTAGCAATCTAGTTTCATCATAAGCTATTACATGGACTAGATGGATATCATTGACATTATCCCATTAAAATGAATCTATCTTGTTTTTTTCTTCATCTACACACTCAACATATACTTATCATCTATCAAAAGTATGTATGGACTATTCTGACTTGTGAGTGTGTATGGATGAAGACCAGAAGGGGGTAACAAGAGGGAGCCTAATGTATTGAATCAGGTAGCCCCTGTCCTCACATGAGCTGACAGTGTGTTAGGCTGTAAGTGTAGTAGGTTGAACGACCAAAATAAATAAGCATCCAGAAGTCATATGGCTGGAAAACCAAACCAAGCCCAGTTCAGGGAAGTGCTTTTGTAAGAAATGCTATTTAATTTGAGACAAGAATGTTTCTAAGAATTAGCCTGACAATAAAGGGTAGAAATTGATTTCCAAGAAGAAATTTGACTAAGTGATAGAATAAATTTCTTTTTATGGATATTCTGACTAACACAGAAAGTCTACTATTTTATAATAGAGAATAATTTTGGCATGTGATACATAATTGAGGACTAAGAGTATAAACATATTATAATCTACATTCTAGAAACATGTTTAAATAATTAAATATTCTTAAAATTTTGCTGAATAGTTTATTAACCTATTGCTTTGCTAATCAAGTTATTATTTTGCAAAGTTTCCTGTGTAGTTTAAAATGCAAATTCCTGGGCTCAGCCTGAATTCTACAGAATTAGTATCTCTTTGAGTTGGGACTAGGAATCTATTTTTAACCAGCACCCCAAGTAAAAAACTGCTAGTCTAAGATATAGCACCAATTGTACCCATATCTCTTTCAGTTAATAATGTTATTATTGAAAATAGTTAACCATTTAAAATTATATGGTATTTATAATTTCTTCCATATAAAGTTTTAAAATAAAGTTTATACTTATCTTGACTTGTTTACATATTTTACTCAAAAGGGAAACCCCTCTTCTCTAACTATAAATGGTACAGGAGAAAAAGTATACAGTGTGGGTCTATTTATTTACAAAACGAGTTGATATTTTAAAAAAATAGTTACACTTAAATTCTAAACCACTTTAAAATTATTTCAATTTTCCATTGGGGAGGGAGAACACACATAATTTAATTTTTGCCATAGTTCATGTCTTGGGAAGTCCAAAAAGAGTAAGAAGCTAATTTGGGGAGTATTAGGTATGAGAATATATAGTAGGTACAAAGTTACAGTATGTTATTGTAAACCGCATGTTTTGTATATAACAAGTTCATAGTATGAAAAGGCAGGGATAATTTTAGGATGTTAGCATTCCTCTGGGGCCAGAGAGATAAACTAAGAACAGCAAAATACTCTGCTTATAATTTACATGATGTTAATATTAATAAGAACCAGAAAGGTAGGGAGAATGCTTAAACTAGTATAAGAACTAAAAGCAACTGAATCATGACACTCTTTGTTGGCATATTAGATTTTCCCCCAGAAATCATTTGTGCATGTGCAAAAATTAATATTTTCAATTACTGCATGTTCATGTCTTTGAAAGGCTGGAAATTCAGAGCAAACAAAGAATGTGGGAATTTGCTGTCCTAAAACTCACTCTCCACTGAAGACAAGTACCTCATCTGAGGTCACACAGCTTTCTCAGGGAGGTAGAACATGCAGGACCAAGAGCCAAAGGGTTACAGTGGAATTATCCCTTTCACCTCACTCCCATTGACCCACTTGGGACATGTGTGCTTCCTGTCCCTACAGCAGGGTGATTCTACCAGACTTACAAAGTATGTCTGAGCCATTCACTTTGGACCTCTAGCAACAAGGGACCACCAGACAATGACAGGTGTCACCATCTTGGTAGAGGTAACTGACCAAGATCATCAGAAGAAGATGGGTTTCTGACACACAATAAAGCCAAGGAAAATGTATCTAGCACCTGAGCACTTAAGACTCGTTTAACGCTTCCTTGTCCGTTTTGATAATACATGGACAAGTGAGGAGGACTTGGAGATGAGTGGAAAAATCACAGGTGCCAGTTGCAGCCTAGAGATCGCTAACTTTCTTGAGAATTCCACCAGGTAAGAGGCCGAACGTATTTCTGCAGAAGCTGTATCCTGAAAGTATTAAATGAAGCAAATAAGTGTGAGAGGTACAAGGGGTGGACTCCAGGATATGTCATGAAAGTCTTCCAGGTTCACTCTCAATCCAACTCAATAAAACAGTGAGGGTACTGGCAGCCAGTCAACATTTCCTTCCCCCAAATTGTCCTTGGTTTATGAGAATCACCTTGACTACGTGAATGCATCTTTCTTGAGGGAAGCCCACATCCAGTGACTGGCTGATGTGGGGCTTTAAGCTACTCCTCTGCCCCCTAATTCAGGAAAATTCAAAAGAGCCTTTCCCAAAGATCAGCCAAGTCCTAGGTTGACCAGCTCAACTCCTTCTCCTGCCCTATGCTACGTTCTTCTTCTCCGCTCACAAGTGTTTAGTCCAAGAAAGCAATCTAACATCTCCTGCTTCAAAGTCTATATCCTGTGGGACCTGACCTGCAGCATACACACAAGTTATTGAGTAACTGATGAATGGCAGGGCTTGGTTCCCTGTGGACATCTGAACACAGGCATACCATGATCCCCTCTTCAGAGGCACGGGTGATTGAGAGGCACATTTATATAATTTGGCGAGAGAGGTATACTTGTAGATCAGAAGTAGTAGCTGCTGAACCAGAGGCTACAGGGTGGCAAAATTTAGAAAAGTCTTAACTCCGGGCAAAGTGCTGCTTGTTTCTTTCAGCAGACATCTGACATATTTTTCCATGCTCCCAAATGCTTTGATTTATAGAAACTTCACACTATGAATGATCCAATCCCAGGAGAGGGAAGGATTCACTGTGGTGTTTTTCACTGGAGAAGAAAAAGCAGCAAAATTGCCTTAGCTCAGTGAACCCAGGGACCTAATTTGTATGCATCTCTCCTCAGTTCTCCACGCCCAAGGGGAGCGTATTACATTCATTCAAGTGGTATGATGCTCCAACCTCACCAGAGAATAATTCAGTCAGAATATTCATCCATAGGCCTGGGCTTTATTATTTGTAAAAACTTCCTAGGCTAAACTATTACATAGACAAGTAAGAGACACTAGCCTAAAAGGAAGAAAGAAATACAGAGAACGTCTGAGGAAAATATGTTTTCCATTGACTAGTATCATCATTTTGAAAGACAGAGTAGAAACGGGTTTATTAACTAGATATAAAAGGGAAAAAATAAGCATGTCGGCAGAACTTTGAAAATAATTTGCTGAGAAACTGCAAATTGTCTAATGCATACCTCAAAAAGTCTCTGGCATAATTTCAATAAACACTAAAGCTTCCTAAATTAAAAACAAACCTGGTTCACATAAGAAGACCCACCTTGGGATATGTAATTGTGCCTTCTAAAATACAGCAGATATAAAGAATAATAAGACCATATTCTGACTTAGGTGGCCTAGGAAGACCTAAGAGACATTTTCTCCTCTAAGCAAAATATCATTTCAAGATAAATAAGGAAAACAAAGTTTCTCCTGAGCCCTCTCAAAGCACTATCTCTGCAACCACAAAGACTTCAATCTCCTGCCTTCCTATACACTACCAATCTTGGTTGCCATGTTTAATGTTTTAAGAATAAAACTTTCCAAAAGGAAATGTTATAAAATTCACAAATCTATAGGTAAAAATGGGAGGAAAAGAGAGTGAGGTGGAAGGAATAGGCAACGACAACTATAGGGCAAAGTCAATAATTAGGTTGACAAAGGGTAGGGCATTCTCGAATAGTTATTATTCTGTAGACTATGAAAAGCCATCATTCATTCTCCTGGTAGAGATTGACCATGTTTTTGTTTTGTTCTTTGCATGTAGGCTGCAGTTATTAACAGGAGAATTCCACTGGTACCACGGGGAGAAAGTGGGTCACATCACAGTACTAAGAAACAGACAGGGGAGAATTCATAACACCTTTACTTGGTTAAGAATGGGTTTTGCAAAATTTGGTTGAGCTGTTTACACTGTTGAATTTATGTTAGATCCTTAGACTATAATAGGTTCTCTGATTATTTTCCTATCAGCCACATTTTTTCATAGTATGACTTCATTGTTATTTAACTGAGCATCAAATATTAGAACTAGATTCTGTTATCCACTAATCTGCAGAATTGAGTTTCAGGATGAATCAAACAATTTCTTCAGCAACATGAGAGGAAGTGCTAAATAATATTAAAATGGATTCAAGTTTGTATAACGCAACATGACATTGGATGACAGCCAAAGGATCTGGGGTCTTCTGCTCTTGTACTGCGCTGATGTTAGACAACTTGTGACAACTGTTGTTACTCAACTGTTGTGATGTTTCTCTAAACTAAGTAGTCCCAAAGTCCCTTTCTATTCCTGAAATTCTATACATCTCTTCTAAATAAACACAGGTAAGCTACAATCATTCATTCAGTCAACAAATATGTGGTAGGTACCTAATATATGAGAGGACTTCCAAAAAAGGCAGAATTATATTTTGGAGGACAGGGCCCTTTTAGTACAGGCTTCCCCGGCTAGATAAGTGTTTTAGAAACCAAATGGCATTAGTATACCTGCTAGCATTGTTGTGAGAGGCTATATTCGGCTTCAGTTTATTATTATTATTTTTTTGGAGAAATCCTTCAACGCATTTGTCCATTTCATGATGGGTGATTTATGAGCACATCTGCCCACACTGCATTGAGTGTTCAACATTTTTTGACCAAAAGGTGCATAATCCCCATGACCCACCTTCCATATTCACCCAATCTTGGCCTGAGCAACTTGTTTTTTCCCCAGTGCAAAAAGTCTTCAAAGGGAAACATTTTGTCTATTCAAAGGGGTGAAACAAAAAATAGCAAAAGCAGTAAAAGGCATCAAATTGAGAAGTTCTAAAACAGTTTTGCAGTGTGGAAAAAGTATCTTGATAGATGTATTGCATCAAACAGAAAACACTTTGAAGGTGACTGAAGTTTAAACATGCGGAAATAAATATATAGTTATATATACTTTTTTTTTTTTGAGTTGGAATCTCACTCAGTCGCCCAGACTGGAGTGCAGTGGCCGCTTCCGGCCACCAGAGCCTCGACCTGCTGGGCTCCGGCGATCCTTCCGCCTCAGCCTTCCAAGTAGCTGGAACTACAGGCGTGCACTACCACGCCCGGCTAATTTTTTGATTTACTGTAGAGATGAGGTCTCGCCAAGTTGCCCAGGCGGGTCTCGAACCCTCGGGCTCAGGCAATTCACTCACCTCAGCCTCCCAAGGCGCGAGATTACAGGCTGAGCCACCGAGCCCAGCTTATACATACTTTTATACACAAACAATAGGGGGTTTTTTTTGGTCCCCCATCATGTGTTGTACATGCAGAAACTGTACAAGTACTTGGTCAGTGAGTTCTAGGTGTGTAATGCTGCCTTAGGATCAAATAATTTATAAAATGTAGGAATTGTGTCATTATGCCACCTTGGCAAAGTCAGGAGTGTTTTAGAATTTGTCCAAATGATTGTATCCTCAGAAAACTCCAATGACTTATTTTATAAAAATATTTTCTGTAATTTCAAAATGTCTGTTTGGTAATGGCTTATGAAAGAAAGACATTAAGCATTTATTTCTAAGCAATTGAGATTGAAGATCTATATATTTGCTTATGTATACCAGCTTGCAATTTGGTTAAGATAACTCTAAAGGAAAAAAAAAAAAGTTAGCTTTTGATTTAAAAATGTATGTCAAGAACACACACAAAATATCTTTAAAGGGCATGTCACTATAATATGTTGCCTAAACATGCACTGTCAAGACAAGTGCACGTCTTTAAAAGGGTCTATTATGGATAGTGCTTACTTATAATTTATCTGATATTTTGTGCACAAATCCAATTAGCATCACTTATAAATATACACACTAATAAAATCCATTTGCTCTTTCTTTCCCTGAGATTTACAATGTTATACATTTTCTCTGTACTTCATCCTGTCACATTATAGATACATAGTTTAGATGTATTATTCTATTTCAATTTAAACTACCCAAAACTCCTTGCAGCAGTACTGGGATGATAATGATTTCCTGGTAGAAACTTGCTTTTGAGGGATATTAATACAAGGAAGCTTCCTGGAGGGCATCATTTTGAGTGGGTGTTTCCTCCCTGTTATCAACATTGTTTCCATTAACTAAAACATCCTTTGCTGTGGAGGAAAAAAGTGCCAATTGAATCACCTTTCTTTTATATTGCTAATGGTTTTAAAAGCATATCCTATACCTGGATGGGCACGTGTTACAACATGTCAAAAAATACATACATATATATATACACACATATATATGTATGTATATGTATACACACACACATATATATATAATTAGTAACCATTATAACTAGTTAACCCTAGACTGCAATATTATATGAAATAAGAACATTTTTTTAAACGATGAAATCATGACAGAAAATTTCCCTGCATGCTTGGTCCATTTTAATGCAAAATCCCATCACTACTGTTTTTCTATTCCTTTCTTGAACCTTAGACTACTTTACTTCACATTTGCAGCCCTGACTTCTATTCACTCTGCTTCACATATTGGTTTATGGGTCTTTTGTTCAAATAGCTAATAATAACAGTTACTGTTTATTGAGTGTAACTATATGTCAGACAACGTAGTAAAGTGGCCTCTAATTCTTCTAGTAAACTTTTGTGGTAGACATTATTGTCCTAAATTTATGTATAAGAAAACTATGATTAAGAGGACTCATGCTTTTGAGCAAGCATACACAATAATTCACAGACTTGGATCTAAGTCTCTCCAACAACAAAGTTTGTATTCCCATCCATTATACTGTCCTGGTTGTGCTCATTCCTACTCACTCCCAACCTACCTCCTCTCATAATAGATGACTTAGAAGAGATAGGATTTGTTAGTTTCTCTACAGTCTTTAGTAAAGCAAATTGTGAACTTAAAGCTACTGAAATTTCAGCCTTTTGTGTCTGACACCATCTGGTCCTTTGATCCCACCCCCAATCAGTTGTCAATTCCCAGTGTTCCATTCCACATTTGTCTCCAACCCACACATCACTGCCCTGAATCAGGATTGTTTTTATTTCTTACATAGATTAACAGCATGGCAATTTATACTTCATAAAAAAACTTGCAGATGCTTCAATGGTCTCCCATTTTTTAACAACTCTAACACAGTATTACATGATAGCTATGTATATCTTTACATCTTATTAAAACACAATAATTTTATCCTTCTCCTGTTCAAAAATCAAAGATGGTTCCCTTAACTTTCCACATTAAAGATAGGCTTAATAGTCTGTGGGTTCAATAGTATAAGCTCACTGACTGCAATATACACCATAATCTTATATACTACCATGAAAGAAAATAAAATCCTGTGTATTCGATTTTTAAGATGCCATTTTTAAGATGCCATTTCAACAAGCATCCTGATTTCCGAGAATAAAATGTAAATTTTTAAAAATTGCATTTTAAAGCCAGGCTCTGTGGCTCAGCCTGTAAACCGACACCTTGGGAGGCTGAGGTGAGTGGATTGCCTGAGCCTGCGGGTTTGAGACCCGCCTGGACAACTTGGTGAGACCTCATCTCTACAATAATAAAAAAATCAGCTGGGCGTGGTAGCACGCACCTGTAGTTCCAGCCACTTGGAAGGCTGAGGCGGAAGGATCGCCGGAGCCCAGCAGGTCGAGGCGACTGAGTGAGACTCCAACTCAAAAAATAAAATAAAATAAAATAAAATAAAAATAAATAAAAATTGCATTTTATAATTGATAGCACATGCTGATTTTGCTTATCTCCTACTGCCTACTTCTAATCCTCCTTTATTCTCCTATGTTCTCCCTTTTGTCCTGGGAATTGCCAGGCTTTGCAAAACAACACATTGTCCAGAGCTTACCTACTAGTAAATCCATCAGCTTCCACGTCAAAAGTTATCCATAGTTTGCACTTATCTAAAACAAAAATCAAGAACAGCCAAATAATAATACAAAGAGCACATGAAGTAAGTAATGAATATTATGTGTTGCTCAAAGAAACATGATGGCAACAACTTCATTAAATGGCAGTGCTTTTTTTAGTACTGAAACTGAATGTGTTTTCTTCACATCATCTTTTAAGATTATCTTATTTTTATTTGCTTTACAAAATCAAGTCTCCATTGCAATCATCCTGAAAGACAGGATGTTTTGTTGATAAGCATAGAATGATGAGATGTTGTAAGTGATTTATAATCACCACCATTAACAACAAACCTTACCTAATTTTTGAGCTCTGATTTACAGACTGGGCTGTAATAATATCGTTTTGCAGGCTTTTGATGCATTGAGAAATATTTGTTTTGCCATGAAATGGAAATATGTGTATTTGCTGGAATGCCTCACATGTGTATTGATTTAGAAGAAATATTTCATATACTTTGTGGGATGGAGAGTGAGAAACTCATCCCTTCTACACAAATGCTCAATGCATACAGAATAATTACAAGATCCCTCAGAATAAATAATGAAGAGAGACAAACCAGTATCTGGATGCTCCACGGAGGACAGAGTAAAGAAAAAAAAATTAAACCTCCAAAGCAAGGTCTCGGAGGTAAGACAGTCAAGAGCAGGATGCCAAGTGAGGATTTGTTAAGAGGGATTTTGTACTGCACTCCCCATCACCTTTCTTATCTTTAATAATGATTTTTTAAATGTTACAAAATGTTTGATGCAATTGGATATTTTTGTGTATGGAAATTGGCAAAGGCTGAGTTTTGATGCAGGCCAAACAATCAGCCTGCTTGGATGAGAGGGCTTCTGGAAATTGGGTAACAACGGATATAGCAAAAAGTGTCTCTGTGATTTTTTTTTTCTTGTTGCCTCTCTAGAGGGCACAGTACTACCACATTAGAATGCAACTCTATAACCATGTTAAAAAAAAAAAAAGCTGAAAAGTATTATTCCAGAATACAGCATTATTCATACACATATTACCTTAGAAAGAAGATACACATATCTTTCCATTTGCATTGTCCTTTTTAAAAATATAAGGTGAACGAGTTATGAAATGGCTAACACACAGCCCTAGGGTTGAATACTGCCCATTGTCTCACCTAAAAGCTTCTCTGAGGGGAGTGGCAAAGAAGCCCTTTCTTAGGTTTAGATGTTTGATTCTTTACACTTGTACTCAAGGGACACTGACCTCCTTTTGAGCCCTAGAGGGCTCATCAATTCACTCTTCTGGAATATAGAAATCAGAAGGCCCTTCCTTTCCCTTTTCTTTCTCTGTTTTCCAAATTCTCTAAGATGTCTTTCCCATGTTTTGCCAGACTTGAAAAAAAGACTGGCTGCAACAGCCATTCTGGGGCCCCATGAAGTATAGCTAGAACTTTTAAGAGCCATTTTTTAATGCATAGCCCGAGGGGAACTAAAGAAAAAATTCTAACTCACCACTTTAAAATAAATAGTTTTAGTAGTTTCCAAATCTTAATATCCAGGTACTGTATAAACAAACTAGCATACTAAGCCAAGAAAGCTTATTTAGTCAAATGTCATTTAATTAAAAGTCAGAAAGACATTTAAAACAAAGACCAAAGATAAATAAATGAAGGATAAGGTTGATTGACGAATATATACAACCATTAGAGCAAAAAGAATTAGAACTAATCAAGTTGTGTTTGTTTCCCCACTACTTCTGCCATATTCTAAACAGATAATGAAACTAGGAACAGCGTTTACTGAGAGTAAACCCAGTCTATTTTACCATCCTCTATGACTTTGCAGATCTTTAGTTTCATTCCCTCTTATAAGTGAGAACATGGGATCAGAATCTCAGGGTGAGTATTAAACTACTGTATATATTATGTCACATAACATGGCTCTCAAGAATTCTATAAGGCATTTTCTGTATCTGTAAAGAACAGAAAATAAGTCTTGACATATGTTTGCTACTCTGTAACCTATGTTTGCTACAGTGTAACATTATCGGAGGAGTTAATGCCTTGAGAATCCACGGAATGTCTTAGATAAGATTAAACAGGCAATGGCCCACTGTGGAATGAAGAACTTGGTCTGTGATCAGAGGCTTTGAGAAAAATGCTTGGTTCTGCTGCTTATTAGTTATATATAAAAGCTTCTCACATGCAGAGTTGTATTAGTGATAATGTCTCCCCAAATCTCAAATAATTTTTTTAAGACTCAGGTAAAGCAGCATGGCTTGTAAACCACATAACATTAAATAAAAGACAGTTTTCACTATGTTAGTGGTATCTGATTAAGAATATCACATAGAAAGGACAGGGTTTCAGACTAAACTATTTTACTAATGTGAATGAGTACATGTATGCAGAAATATGATTGATCAGATGTGTAGTACTGAAATATAAATATACAAATATGTGCATATATATGAACACACACACACACACATATATATACACACTCAGATCATGTTTTAAATGAAGACAATAAGTACAGAGACTAAAAGATAGAAATATCATTTCTAATATTTAAAGGACATTCTTCTTAAAATATTTTAGAAATTTATAGAAAAGCTGCTTTATAAGCAAGAATATTAATGAAATATTCAAATTAAATATGTTTCATGTCTTTGAAAGTTCTTTTGTAAGCAAATATATTTCTTTCTCTTCTAGGTGTTTAAACAATGCATTATTATATATGCAGTGACTAATAGTATTTCATATTTTAGTGGTTCCATTTTAAATTAATCAATTACCTGTTATACATAGTCCATAACAAAGAGTTTTCTACAAAAACTACTAGGACTATTTAATGCAATATTTTCAAAAAATACCTCCGACTACTTGGGTGAACAGAAAAAGAGAATGAATGGGAGAAAGAGAATATAAAAATCGGTATAATGTACAGTACTTGTTCTTATCTTTCACTCTCAAGGGGCTTTACTAACCAAGCTTAAAACCAATTCTTCTTCACTGAGAGGCATTAAATGCTAAATGCTTCACCATCAACCAGGTTCAATTAATTGTTTTTCCCATATGCCTTCTATGTTTAGGGATTTGAGTATTATATGTATACTCCCTAAACATACCTGCTCACACTACATGGCATGGCTGGCAGCAACCATCATGAACTTTACACGCAATGTTAGAAATAGGGTCTCTCTCTCTGTCTTTCTCTATCAGAGTTTCGGGTATTTTTTGTGTTATTTAAGATGAACAGATTAGATCAAGCACTTTGAAGCCAACTAGTCTAGTGATGATGTGCATCTCCAAAAAGGTACCTCTAAGGCAACTTCAAATTTAATATGGCTAAATTGCAAATTGCAACTTAATCTGATTGTTTATGCCAGAAACATTGAATTTGTCATTATTGGATAATGCTCCTACATGGAAGGTACCTTTGCTCATGCTGTAGATGATCGGTGGATAAAAGGCAACCTCCCTTCCCTTTTTCTGTGTCCCTCCAAACACACTCAACTCTGTACTTGGCTGTTAAACATCTCATAAATACTCCACTTTCCAAACAATTCTTGTTTATGCTATTATTTTAGCATTGTCCCATATACATATGCCTGGAATATTTAACTATCACCAAGTTGGTTTTCTACCTCTAAAAAATCTTGTCCTTCTCAATATTATACATAGCCTTTAACTCTAACAGAATTGACCTTTCTGAAATATAAACTGACTCAAAACCATTCCCCAAACTTGCCAAAAGACAAACAAAAAACAAAACAATACCTTAGCAAGTGTGTTAAATTTTCATGAGGTGGTTGCCTCTTGCTTCCAATCTGCTCCATTTCTATTTGTTCTATTTGGCCACCGGACTCATTTACAAATCACTAAACAAACTGTATTTTCTCAGGTCTCTATGCCTTTGCCTAAGCTACTTCTTTGGGACAAAAATATCTTTTCCTCTTGTTCCATTTATTTAGGAGTCACTTTCTCATCCTTTAAGGCTCAGCAAAAACACTGCCTCCTCTTAAAAGACTTACTTGTCCAGTGTCCTCAGGCTGATTTGGGTGCTCTTTCTTTAATTTTCCATTGCACATTTATAAAATTCACTTGAAAATAACGGTGAAATTATTTGTATGCTTCTTCATTATATGGCAATCTATGCAAATAATAAGAATTTTTCTCTGCATATTTTAAATCCCCGGTATATACAGCCACACGAATGTATAATCTACAAACTTTATAAATATTTGTTCAAAGAGTAAACTAATGAATGCCCTGAAAAATATTCACAATAACATTACTTTTTACAGAACCACTGCAGACTATGAATTCCTTCCTTTTTTTACTTTCTTATGCTATAATTTTGGTTTTCAGTCAGGTGAGCAGTGTTAGCTAAGGTAAAAATCTAAATTTGGGAAGGGCAGAACTATTTAGAACAGATTCTTATTGAAAAATTTTATTCTCACTAACAGTCTGGGAACTTCCATCTAAATGAAAGCAGATATAACTCTACTCACTCTGTCGCCCAGACTGGAGTGCAGTGGCTGCTCCCGGCCACCGCAGCCTTGACCTGATGAGCTCCGGCGATCCTTCCACCTCAGCCTTCCAAGTAGCTGGAAATACAGGCACGTGCTACCACGCCCAGCTAATTTTTGATTATTGTAGAGATGAGGTCTCGCCTGCCCAGGCGGGTCTTGCACCCGCGGGCTCAGGCAATCCACTCACCTCAGCCTCCCAAGGTGCGGGATTACAGGCTGTGCCACGGAGCCCGGCTAACATTCACTATTCTAACCTTTGGATTGCACAGATGTTTGGTGAGTGACATCATCAGAAAGGTCTACGTGGTCAGTGAAGTGGTGACTTCAGAAGGCTGCGAGCCACAGAAAAATTCAAGCAAATGTATTAGTTGAGCAAAGTACCAGATGGCCCCTATGATCTCTGCACCTGAAGTGATTATTTATAAATATACAGGTGCTCACATTACACAGCATGGCTTACAGCTACCACCATGAACTTGACACACAAGGTGCTAAGTTGTCTCTTGCTTACTTGCTTTCTTCTTTCTTTCATTCTTTCATTCTCTCTCTCTCTCTCTTCTCTGTTTATTTCAATGCCTTTAGGGGATACAGTCTTGAGTTACATTGTTGCATTGTATAGTGGCAAAGGAGTTTGGGCTTTCAGTGTACCCGCCACCCCCACCTGTGCACCATGCACCTGATAGGTGATTTTTCATCTCTCCACCCTTCCCCCCACTTCTGAATCTCCAATGTCCATTATCCCATTCTCTATGCCTTTGCAGATCATTAGTTTAGCTCCCACTTATAAATGAGAACACACGGTATTTGGTTTTCTGTTCCTGAGTTACTTCACTTAGAATAATGTTCTCCAGTTCCATCTGATGATATCTCTTTCTCACTTTCTCTTGGTCTCTCGTTTGTCTTTTCTATTAGAATTTAATTTGTGTGTGTGTTATTTAAGGTGAACATATGAAATAAAGCACTCTGAAGCCAACTATTTTAGTGATAATGACAACTGAAGGCTTATTGTTTTCAAGATTTTTGTCTGTAAACTTCATTGATGATTTTAGACAGTAATGTAGACTTTGCTATGAAGTTTAGTGGAAATGGTTCTAAGGAAAATGTTCACTGGAACTGAAGGTTTTTGAATTCATGTGTGTTGTTGGTATTCAAGTCAATGTGTCCATTTTAGCCCATACTTTAAAACTAACCAGTCTTGTTTCCAACGTCCAACAGTTTAACTTTATTAAATTGTTCAACTGATGAATCTGAATTAATTCCTGACTATGCAACTTTATGTTCAGAGAGTGTTCCTTCCAGTAAAGAACAGAATTCAGTAAAATTATTTAAGAAAACCAAAATCCTTACAGTTAATACCTTTTTTCTTGCCTAATATTTTAAGACAAGATTTCCACGCTTTTACTTTACTAATATTTAATCTGCCAAAAAAGTAATGTGATTTACTCTTCTTCATTCTTCACACTAACTGGTTACATGTTTTCTCTTAAATTTCACCATTTTTTTTCAGGAAATATATTGCCCATGTATCTACTGAATGCATAATCCTATTAGTCTCAGTCTACTTAGAAACTAGTTTTGTAGGTATATTCATCTGTGTAATATATTTTTTAAATGTTTACATCAGTTCATCTGCTAAGTGCTGAGAATGCAAAAATGAGAGACAGAACCTCTCTCAACCAAGAAAAGAGTCAATCTAATAAGTAGGCAATTACAGCTCTGTCTTCTGACACTGTTATTTCTGCCTTTGTGTATCTGGGTATCCCATCCAGTCGTTCATGGCACAGAGTTGAAAACCAAAGCAGTTCTAGCTTTATTCTTTTTCTGTTGGCACCCTGAGTATTTAGACCAAATCTCCTGAAATGTAGATTTAAAATGCCTAAACATATGTTACTTGTATTTGGTAACTAGCTTCCAACCTCCTGCTCTGTAGGTAAACTCCTGTCGAATCTTGTAGAATGAGCAGCAAATGTTCAATAAATCCTTGTTAAATTAAATGAACTGATGCCAAAATCACTTTTACCAACAGCAGCAGCAGCAGCTATGGCAGCAAGAAAAACAGTAACTCAGAATAGTTGATAACCACCCCCTAATCAAAATTTTAATAATCCTTCTTATGCTTATGAGCACCTAATATGCTGCATAATTCAATAAATTTAATACTAATTGAATAAAATGTTTTGCCAGAAAAGCTTTCTTTCCCATATACAAGTATATAAAATCTACTCTAATTAAAAAAATATAACTTTTGCTTAAAAATGTTCTGTTTTTTACATGACTTTCTGCCTGCATGTATCAAAAAATGTTGCTAATGATAACAATCCTTAATTTCTGCTGGTTAAAACACATAAAAATGTGACAGCACTGTATTAGAAATAATGAATTTCATTGATGGGCATGAAACAAACAAACAAAAAAAAACTGGCCGAATGTGGTAGTTCAACCCTGAGGCCAGGAGTTCAAAAACAGCCTGGGTAACACAGAGAGACCCTCATGTTTAAGAAAAAAAAAAAATCTGGGCATGATGGCGCACACCTATAAACCACCCTCCCGGGAGGCTGAGATGGAAGGATTGTTTGAGTCTGGGAATTTGAGGCTGTAATGAGCTATGATTGCACAACTGCACTCCAGCCTTCCAGCCTGAGTGACAGAGGGACAGACTCGGTCTCTTAAAAAAAAAAAAAGAAAGAAAGAAGAAAAAGAAACCAAGAAAATTATCTCTGACCCAGAGAGCTATCTACTCTTAAAGCTATTCTTTTACAACATCATTTTATACAGGAACCAAATCCCATCACAGACATTATATTAATATATTCAATTAAACATTATCAGTACAGATTTATGGTTTGCTTTGCTGAGGTAGATTTACTCTGAAGCTAATGCTGGCTAAGATTTAGAGCTTCACACTTGCACAGGTCATCTCTAAGATCCAAGAAATGGGGGGTGGTTGTAAGCTTAGCAATGTAATGATAATTTTGCAAAATGTCCAAAATAAATTTTTACATTATATGAAGCCTTAAAACCCATATATTTTGTGTCATTCTGAGACCATGCAAATCTCATATCTGTCCCTGGTTATCCCTTTAAATGCTAGGTATGCTTCTAATGTCTTTTGTCAAGTCAAACCAAACTATTTAGCTTGAAAATACTTCTTTATTGATCTTACTGATACAATCAAGTGCATTCACTGCAGAAAAGGAAACTTAAATAGGTGTGAAATATTACAGTGAAAATGTCATCACTACCAATCTATGTCATAACCATATTAAAGGGCAGCTCTATCTCAGATCAACCACTACCATTTATTTACTCCAAGCAATATCTCAGGACCAAGAAAAGCAATGACAACAAGCCCAATGAAGAAGAGATATGCAGTTGCAATGAACACTGTATGTATGTACAATATGTTTTACATAGTTGTTCAGTATCCTTGTATAATATGTTATGTAAAAATATATGGCTTTATTTATCATTAAAAATTTTATTTCTTATGTTGAAAAGTTTACATTTGCTGTAATTTTTGTGTTATTTCTTTGTAGAAATAAACTCTTCTAAATGAAAGTATCTACAATTTTAATTTTCAAACTTTGTCTTAGAATTAGAATAAAATTAATAAATACTCCCTCCATATTGGACTGCAAAACTAATGCCACTAGGAAAATTAAATAAATTAAGTTCCCTAAATACCATCAGATATTGTCTCAAGTCTTGTCATTTAGTTTTCTTTTTCTTTTTTCTTTTTCAAAGATTTTAGGTTTTCTCATATATGTATCTACTACATTGAGTGCAGCTGTCTTAAACTACTGGCTAAGGATTAATTGTTAATGTACCTTCTACAAATAAATGATCTAAGTTAAATAATACAGCTGTTCAGTGAACAGAATTTGCCTCAGCAATAATGTAATTAATTTGATACCACTTTAACCAAATATATTTTTACTAAATTGTACTTAGTGCTGTGTGTAATCTTTTCTACCACACTGTCAGAATTTTCTAATAAAATCATCCAATTGTCATGCTGTTTCTGCAAAAAATTACATGCTATATTTGTTCCCTTGAGAATTAGCCAAAACAAATACACACATTTTTATATGATGTATATTATACGACATATATGCTTGTTCTGGACACATCAAGGTTATCTAATAATCAGATGAATAAAAATTGTTAGCTACAACACAGTGGATTTAGTCAAATTGTAGCTTAAATGTATTGCTTTACAGTGAATTGATGCAATAAATGAATCAAATTCTAGTTACCTGACATTCATTCAACCCAAAAGCCATGAATAGAACTGCAGGTGCTGAAATTATCATAAAAGAATACAAGTTCAACTTCCTGATTATTTATTTATTCATCTGCATATCTACTAAATACCTTTTTCTAGAATGGATTTATGATGGCTTATAAAGATATGAAATACAATGTGATAACAAACGGACAGCAAGAGTAGCAAACGTGGACACACAGAAAAGACTTAGTAATAAGAAGGAGTAAAACATGTGATGCAGAACTTCTAGACTCGTTCGTTGAACAACAAATCAAGTTCTGAGCTTCCTGGGAAAAAAAAGAAAAGCCTAGAAATTTAAAGACTCAACATGGAGATTAAGTCCCATGATTCCTGATATGAAGACCATCTAATGACTTTTCTCAAAAAATTCTTAAAAATAATATGGTAGAATGCAATTAGCAAGGTAAGGGCAATAACACTACAGCAGACCCCAAAATGTGTTTTCTAAGACTGTATTTTCTTATAGCATATTTTTACTGCAGCTCAATGCCATTATGTCAAAGAACACTTCACAAACTGGAATCTTATTGTGGGTCAGATCATTCACCAACTTAATGACAAGCTGATTCTCCTTCCCTCTCTGCTTTCATCTGCTACTTACCCAATCCAGGCACAGTGATCTTTTAATTTCCTTAAACATCCCAGGCTACTCCTGCCTGAGGGTATGTATTCTTGCTGTTTCTTCTGCCTGGAATTTCCCATGTGTCCACTTTGATTATTTCACTTCCCTCTGGACTTTGTAGAAATATCACATTAGGTGAGACTGACTACCTGTTTAAAAAATGATAACATCTCCACTGACACTCTTTAGTTCCATCCCCATGTGTTTCCTCTACAGGATTTATCCGTTTCTATTATACTGTTTGTTTATATTTGTTTGATTTTTGTCTGCCTCCCTCACTAGAATGCAAATTCCATTATACTCTTGGTGTCTTTCTCCATCTTTGTTTTCAGCCATGAGGACTGCTCTCTGACTAGCTATAGTCAGGATTGTTATCAAAAAGGCTAGACTGATAAAATATTGTATCAGATGCTTGTGAATCTTTTGCAAAGTCTAAACCAACAACCCTCAAGGTGCTTCTTTTCAGCCCATCAAGAGTCATGTAATTTCAATGGAAATGGTTATACCACTAAATTTCCCATAGAAACTCTTTATATAAAGCTAGTCAGGGTTAATACAAGTACCTGACTAAATTTGGTATTCATTATTCTAAAGTTAAGACACAATGATCATTTATAAACTTGAAATCAAACTTCTATAAAAAATGTGGTTGCCAAGAAACAGTGCATTAGTTTGCCCACCTCCTAAATAATATATGTGCTTGCAATGAATTGGAAACTCTGCTTTGCTTTGCTTTTGGAAATGATCCTGCATTATCAGTGATGTTTTGAGCTTTTCAGAATTTTCAACTACTGCTATTTTTTGCTTTATAATTATCTTACTGTTAATTTATCTTTTCTTATTTTCTCTGGATTGTTTATTTATTTATTTGGGTGGATTAGTTAACTGATAACTGAATGTTAAAATGTTTATGCACTGTGGTCCAAAAATGACTCGTGCTTACCCTCTTTACTAAATAGGTACAATTAATATTTACCATTGCAGGATTTCCTATTTGAAAATTCACCTACTTGATAAAATTTACTTGTACATGGTCATCCATGAACACACACACAGCAGCAGAAAAATTGAATTTTCTGATTCACCCATTCTCAACTAGGGTTGAACAAGTAACACTCCTATCTCTTGATTCGGCTTTCATACTGTAAACAATTATCCTTTTTGCAGTTTATTAGTGACATCTTGTTCTTATTTCGTTATTTCTGTTTATGAGTCTGCTATTTAAAATGGCTCCAGGTCTAGCGCTGAAATGCTGTCTAGTGTTCCTAAGCACAAAATGGCTATGATTTGCCTTAGGAAACAAATATGTATGTTAAATAAACTTCTTTCAGGCACAAGTTATAATATATTAGCTGTGAGTATAATGTTGATGAATCAACAACATATATCAAATGAGGTGTCTTTAAACAGAAACACACATAAAACAAGGGTACAGGTTGACCAGTTGATGAAAATGTTGGGACTACAGGCTTGCAAGAATCTAACCTTGTATTTCCCCTAAGAATTAAAAGCTTTCTTAAGAGTGAGACACAATACACGATACACTAATTCAGTGTTCATGGCATCTTTATAGAAATAACTACTGTCAATGAGAGTCAACCATACAAAAATAATCACCTATCCAAGAAAAAATTTTGAACTACTTTGATATTTTTGTAAGCCCCAAATCCCACTTCTACCTACAAGTAGAAGCCAACCAACAGGGTAGTTAGACTGAAAGGTCGTTTGCCCTATTTAAGGTAGTAGGCTTCCCTCTTATTAGACATTTATTAAGATGTAACAGAAGAATGGTAAGAAAAAAAGGGATAGAGAGAAGAGGAAAAGAAGTGGAAAGGTGAAAATAAAAAGAATTTGTATTGCATATATTCTGTTGTGTAAACCCTTCTTTCCAATAATATAACCTTTAAAAATGTCTAAAATGAGCCAGGCTCGGTGGCTCAGCCTGTAATCCCACGCCTTGGGAGGCTGAGGTGAGTGGATTGCCTGAGCCCACGGGTTCGAGACCCGCCTGGGCAGGCGAAATCTCATCTCTACAATAAATCAAAAAAAAATTAGCCGGGCGTGGTAGCGCGCGCCTGTAGTTCCGGCTACTCAGAAGGCTGAGGCGGAAGGATCGCCGGAGCCCAGCAGGTCGAGGCTGCGGTGGCCGGGAGCAGCCACTGCACTCCAGTCTGGGCGACAGAGTG